>JARFJB010002176.1:30000-120000 GCA_036346205.1 Vesta saturnalis | reverse complement strand
TGAAGATTTTGAATTGTTTTTTTGTCTTGTCTAATGTTTGAATACAACTTGAATACTTATTAAAAACTTGCCGCGGGTGCCTACATAAGCCGACTATAGCTTTTCTGGTATTCAATTGCATAAAATAATTGAAATTCTCTTAGGCAGAGATTTGTCAATTATTACCGTTTGACTTTCCTACGATAAATTTCTTGCTTTGAATATTCTATAAAAATATATGGATCCCATTTGTAAATTGTTTAAAATCTATAATTTATTAACACTTTCAAATTGGAAAATAGGCATATAATACTATTCCAGCATTTAACTATTAAAAATTGAGCGTTAACACGTATCATCGCTTATTTGAATTACGAGATTAACAACTTTACATATTTGCAAGGACATTTAATATTTACCAAAAAACTCCACTTTAATACCCAAAGGACGAATATTAACTATTTCTACTCACACTTTGTCGAAGGTGACGTAATAATTCATTTACATCAAAACCCGTCACGACAATAATTTTTAATATTAGGCAGAAATTAAAATGTAGTCTTCGTTAATTGTTTTATCTCCACTGTTATAAACCTGTTATTCAATCTTTCGTGTGAAGCGGTCCAAAATCTGCTACTAATAACACCGATTAATTAATGTAATTAGCAACATTATAAACTAAAAATTATTATTAATTTTATTAGATACATAAATAAATAAATTTGGTCTTTATGTGTGTAGAACTGATTAATTAAATATTGAATCCACAATGTAAAAAAAACGCGCACATAAAAAAATCCACAACATATTTGTTCCGAAATTGCTTTGTTCATATTTCAAACAATGCGTGACCGCAAAAATAGTAAATTATTGGTATAATCATTATTTAGTAAATAAAATTTTATAACGCAAAGATTGCATGTATTACATTTTTTACATAAAGCATTGCAGGTCACTTGAAATTTACCGTGAACTGTTATTGATCACATGTTATTAAGGCAATGTGTAATTAAGTGGAACATAATAACTAAACACCGATTAATTAGTATATATATATATATATGTCAACTGCAATAAATGCACTTTAGATAGAAATCCGTAATAGCTAATTCATTCTCATACAAAATGTGTGTAAAAGATAAACTAAATAACCCGTTACTTTTTATACGTAACGTATGTGTTTATTATAAAAATAATTATAAAAACCGTTGCCGATATTAGTTACTAAAATTAATTTTGGGTGAGTTCGTACAGTATCTTGAAAAAAGGAAGGTCTGACCTACCCGTCATTCTCCTGCTCCAGTAGTGATGGAGATTACATTATTTTCTTTCTATACGTTTTGTTTACATTAAGAACCTCATTCTTAGTAAGATAAATTTTAAACAAAAATGTTGCGCCTTAACCATAGAATGTAAGGAAAAGGAAAGGGTAACGTATTGCATTCTTTCCCCAAGGGGGAGGACGTATAAGTATGTATGTATGGTCAGATTAAGGATAGATGCCGTAAGGGTAGGATCGGAAGAAATGGGAGTTAGGGTTCTGAGAGGAAAGGTACTACCCTCGAATTAGCTTACTTAGCCTCATGTGATGTGCGTTTACGCAGTGGTCATGCCCCTATATGTGGATGATGATTGATGAAAACCCCCTGAAAAACCTTATATAGGATAGACGGTAACGGGAATAGGACCCATTACCTCCCAAATTCTAAACGTGTGACTACTGGCTTACTAGATCGGCCAGAGAATGTAAATGTAACGGTTGTTTCAAAAAGGATGCAACCGTATGTTTGATGACGTGAATTTATTGAATTAAAAAATACTATAACATTAAGTAATTAAATAATAATTATACATTAAAATTTTACAAGGCTATAAATTGTTCAATTAAGTTGCGATAAAGCACACCATCTACAAATGTGTCAAAAAATAAAGGCCCTACAATACGACGCCGGGAGATCGCACACCAAACACCAATTTACATGAGTGTAGTGGTCGTTCTTGAAAAGAGTGAGGATTTCCAGCGCTCCATATTCGGTAGGCAGTTTTGGCTGTTAATGTAACCATTCAAGTGAAACAATGCTTTGTCACTAAAATAAACACGATCTAACATTTCAATACTGTTATCATTAACAAGAGAACGAATCCAACGACAATACTGTATACGTTTTTCGTGGTCAACTTCTTTCAGTTCGTGTACGACACCGGTGCGGCAAGGATGCAGGTTTAATTTTTTGGTAGGCCGAAAAGCGGTAGATAGTGAAAGTACAGCCTGTGAAGATAACTTTCTAAGTGATTTTGTCGGTGAGTTAGTCAAACGTTGTTTCACATCGCCGATAACTTCGTTTGTTAACACTGACAGTCGACCTGTGCTTCTCCGATTCTGTACACTGCCAGTCTCACGAAATTGATTAACCAAACGCGATATTGTGGACTTATTAGGTACTGAGGAATTTTAACTGGAACTCATATTTAACTCGTTCGTAAGATTTATGTGCGCAATAACTCTTAATAATAAACACACGTTTATCCGTAGAAAAAGACATAGTTGAACATACACAGACACTACAGAGACAAATGAATACTGGAATAGCACTGGTGCATTTCAATAACACATGATGCGTTAACAATGAGTGTAATGTTACCAACTGACAAGAAGAGAGAAATAAAATTGACCTATGTGTGACTTCAACCTTCTTAAACTCAGGGTTGCGTCGTTTTTGAAACACCCGTTAGTTAAACTTACGTATTACGATCCTGCAAAAAAATTCTCTATACCGAAATTTCATTGGTTATGCATATAGAGCAACCATAGGGTGCATAGACTGGTTGTAACGAAATCATAATTTACGTAAAACCTTTTTACTTACTGTTGAACTACAGTTATCCAGTTAGCATTTTTGAAATTCATTGAGAGGGAATGACGCGGCTAAAAATTACGATGCATTGTGCATTAATCATATTCTAGGATGCAAACCTTTCTAACATATGCAGTCTAGAATTACATATGTGTAAAAATAACATTTTTTAGTTTATTAATACTTTGCCCGCGGGCTCCCCCTCGCGCAAGGGCCCCCGACATTTGAGAGCCCCAACAAATGATGTAAGAGCAATTAAGGAAAAGGGCAGTTAACTATGCAAACTTTCACAATTATCATTTGTAATTAACTTAATTTTTCGGTATAACATCGTGTATTTCTTATAAATTTTTAGAAATATAAACGTTTCGATAACTATTACAGTTATCTTCTTCAGTAAATGGTAATAGTTATTGAAAATTATTTAAGATGTCAAATAAATATACGAAATCTGTAAACATAAATGTATATGAACTATGCAATATAATTTTATTTTAGTTAGATTAGCTAGATTTATGATAGATTAAATATTACTAAACATCCTTTAAAATGATAAACCAGTTTTTCCAGATTACACCATGGAGGCACTTGCAAATTGACAAATGCAGCAAACAAAATACAAAATTGAGCTGTTATTATATTTACATAAGAATGGTGTAGCAAGTGACGGCCTACGAGTTCTTTAGCTACTGAGGTGAAACAAATCTTTGGTTACGCTTTAGTTTGATTTGGGTTGACAATTAACTTATTTTTATTAAGTATTAAGTTTATTTGGAAAGAAGGTTTTAAGTTTATTATTAAATTAGTATAATATACATTGAATTATTAAACATTATTCGTATTTGAACATAAATCTTATAACAAAATTCGTACATTTAAGAATGAAACTACGCAAATAGAAACAGTTGCAAACGTATTTTGTGTAAATATAACAGGAATTATATATTTAAGTTCAAAATAAGCCTACAAATTAACGTTTAAAACAGTTACCTAATTTTAATGAAGTATAAATTAGTAGTGACATCAATCACAAGTTTAAAATCCAATTGAGAAATGGTAAAAGATAATGAGCCGCCACTCCTTGCAACTTTGATCACGTTGTTTTGGGAAATGAGAAAGATAGGCAATAAAATTAATGTAAAATTTGATAAAAATTGTTATTTAAACAAATTGCAGCGTTTGAAAGATTATGTATGAGTTTTACAAATAATATTTGCGTACTTCGTATTTTTACAAAAATACGTTCAACTGAGACTACGTATTATGGCAGATTAGTTCAGCATAAAAATAATTAAAAAAATTGATATAATCGGTATTGATCGAGTAAAAAACCTGAATCCTACATTAGCATGTCTAAGTTTTGTAAAAATTATTAAATTGGAAATGCATACTAGATTTGGCAAATTACCTTGAAATTTGTGTTGTTTGACGCATTAAATGGAAGATGAGCAAATAAATTTAACCAAGACCATCTAAAAGATACTGTATATAAATGTTTATTGGTGTATGGAATACATTGATACGCTGGAAATGCACCAGGTATAAAATGATTGGACGCGAAACCGTCAAAACCTTAAATTTGGAGGCCATGTTTAATTACTTAGTTTGAAATTACATAAACCTTCAAATTAGAAATTTGAAAGTTTTTCATCTGCAATTATTAAACATAAGCTTGTTTAAATCTACTAGTAATAGTATACTACAATTAAAAAGCACTAAGCATAGAAATACGAGATTCGACCAATGAAATAAATACCTAGATTCCACCAAGGAAGTAAATATTGTGTTGTTCATTTAAGTTAGTTATAATTAAGTAATATGACTCACAATTAATTGGTTATAACTGCACATGCAGATTCCTTTTAACTATATTTCAGCATAGAACTTAAATAAACATTAAGATAAATATTAAACACTTTAAGTAAATGCGTGTTGGTTTGAGACGGTACTACGGAATAAATAGTAAAGTTCAAATATGCTTAAAACTTTTTATGCCAGTAAGCGGAAACAGGTGTTTACTGGTTCGTATAAAAAACAGTTGTGTCCCTTAATTACTGAACGGGAAATAAATTGGGTTGTCAAGAAACCAGTTGTAGTTCAAGAAGATTGGAGCATTATTAAACCACACTTATCTTGTATATACGAGATTTCAGTGTATATGTCTGTGACACAATAAATTCGTTCTACTCATACATAAGCTTTAATTTGAGTTGGGTAGTCCAATTTTACCTTGGTGTTCATTTATTCTATTGATTACAAATTAAAATAGATAGCACTACTATATTAAGTGAAAAAGAAGTATATGGACTAACTTAATTCCTACTAATGTATAAAAATTTCCACTTATACAGATACTCTATATATTTGACAGTTCATTTACATTTTATTTTTAGGTGATCAAAAGGTATAATTTAACATTGAAATTTTTCATTGTTCCTTAGGTAAGGAAACGTTTAGCACACCAGTTGTATATCATTAACTCAGTTCACAAATAATTCGAGTATAAATTAAGATTTGTGACTAATGTTGAGTTATTAGATGAATTAAACTAAGTCGAAGTTTTCAACAAAACTTTATATTAATAGACAGATTGGATAAACTTATTATATTATCGGAGGACTAGGAATAAATTGAATACTGATTTCATTTGTAGTTAACATTTTTTAATCGTCTATAACATTACACAATATTGACAACTCCTAATAGAGTTCTCGATTCTAATTCCATTTAAAGTGGTTTACGTCAAGTGATATTGAGATAGCTCGATTCATAAGTTAAATTAAAGGCACCTTGCCAGAATAGACCGGGTTAATTTCTATTAGAAATTGCATATAATAGTGCCAATAACTGATATTGGAATGGAGTTTAAGCATTCTAGAAGTAAAATTAATGTTAATTCTTTGTTGTTTATTACAATTCACACAATTCATATTGAATCTAAATTACAATTACATTGCAAGCATATACTAAGGAGCTAGTCTGGGTAAATAATAACTTTTCTTTTTTTTAATTTAATATATCATACAATCAAACAACGTTATAATACAGAATTAAGCACATAGTCGTCTATATACCAAAAAATAAAATGAGAAAAGCAGTAAATAACCGATTAACTAAAAATATGTAAATAAATACTATCGTGACATTCATATTTATACAGTACGCATAATTACACTTAAAAGCAACAGAATACGCAGCAAAAATATTCGACCTAATCTAGTTTACATTTGTAACTTTACTTTTCATATCGTTTATCACTTTTGTACTTTTTTTTTATTTAATGAGTATAGAAAGGTGGCACGTAAAGACGAAAATTGGATACACAACAATCAACAAAAATCAATATTACTAAGTACTGCACTTAAAACTTAAAATTGATCACAGTATACACATTGTGTTTAACTTTACCGGTCAGAACAATAAGTGCAGAAAGATCTTTTTCAAAATCAAAATTAATGAAGTTATTTAAGGATTACAATAGCAGAAGCTGGATTATCTCCATTAGCTTTTATAAACAATAAAATTCTTTCGAACAGTGCATATTTTTAAAACGTCAATTTTTGTTTACCATTCATACTTAAAAATATTCGTTGTTCAGGAACGTTTTTGTTTGCTTTTAAAAGAGTTTGTTTGACAGGATATTAATTGCCTTATCATAGTTTTGCCTTGCCATAATGATCATTTTAATGAAAAGTATTTACAAGACCACAAGAACGAATACGAGAGTCCACTGAAGAAAATCGAGTTACATGTTATTAATTTATTATTGATTAAATAGGCTATACTGTACACTGACAATCTCTAAAAGAGAAAGTGAGAAAGTTTAGAATTCAATTTTAAGCTACTTTTCTAAGAAAGTTAAACAAGAAGGTAGTTCTGTGAGAAAAAGTTGCTAAAGTGCTTTGGGGGCACATGACGTTAGTAACGGCATTTCTGTAGATAGTGTTACATTTAAATAAAAATATTGTGGACACACTCAATATTGAAAATTTTCTAAATTCGGTAATTCCATTAACCGATCTAGCAAAATAAGTAGCTTCCCAAACCCGTACACATTGGTCGTTTCAGCGGAAATGGTTATATAGAGCATATGTCATTGTGCTTGACAAAATAATGTACAAACGACGCGGCCACTTTTCACTGGTAACTCCGCCCTTGAGTGCTATTATTTTCAGTGGCGTACGCAAAAGCAATACAGTTTCTATCTAAATTGATATCTTCATAGCAGAAGTTGAAATATAAGATATAAAACAACACACGACTTCCAATCTAAGAGAAAATTAAAATAAGTGAAAGAATTTTTATTATAATTTTTTTAGGATAACTATGCAAACTCTTTTTATACTTTTATAACGAAAATAGGCAACATTGTAAATACAAAAACAATAATTTATATTAGAATAACGTTAAAAAGTTCAAGTCAGATAGAGATTAATAGACATAAATACATGCTAACTTAAACAAAAATTCCACAGCCGCACACTATAAAATATCAATAATACAGTTTAACCATTTTCATTTATGTTTAATTAATTTCTAGACTTACCTTGCGTTATATTAAGAAACTGTATAAATAAAAGTTATGTAAAATTAAATTTTCTTTAAAAATATGTTTACACTCTTTCTTATAACATTAATCGTTATTCAGATATTGAAAAAATTGTAAATTAGAAATTTTTTGCCGCTAAATTACGCGTGGTATCAAAAAATTGCCTAAACATAATTAATTGGTTTAATTGTTTAAGGTCTATATCTAGGTACTTTTATATCTTTCAAATATGCAGCTGTTTTAGAAATATTTGATCAAAACAAAAAAACTAATCAGCTCCAGGAGAAGTGAAATGAGGCTTGAATATAAAATTTCAAGTACGTACGTAACGAATTATGGTTTTGAAGTTATCGTGGATACTAACATACATACATACGCACGCACGTACGCACACACGCACTCATACATACACACACCCATACAAAAATACACGCACGCACGTGTTCTTAGAAGTAAACGGTAGGCATTTTGAACATTTGTTAAAATGAAAAAAATGCATAAATAAAATTATATTGTTAGAAAATAGCTATACAGAGCGTTTTATTTTCAAATTTATGATTGAGTTGGTTTTTACAATTTTAATGATACTATCATTCTGCTTAATGAAGTTGACCGTACACACCCTACATCGTTTGAAAGATTAGTGCAATGGCTAACAAATGACAATGCAATATACAGGGTATTCCATTTAAAAATTGTGCGATATTCTTTAATTGGAGTTTCGCTTCACCATGTATTACAAGATATACGAACTACCAATCTAACCAATTTTCTAAAAACCTAATAACATCACAATTATAAAATACCCTGCATAACCTAGTAAGACCATATATGTTTGAAAAGCTCTTGAACGCTGGAATTCAAATTTGTAATAAAATACAGTATGTTCCATTTAGAAAAATGCAAGTTAATATAGCCACACATTTCTGGAACACCTTATATAGTCGATAATATTTTCAGAATGTGTTCCTTTATGGTACAACTTTCACCAAATTTAGAAAATTCTATCTTCCACCATAACTGCGCAATCGTCCGAGACCAGAACTTTGAGACGCCCTTTCTATATTAGCACTGCATTGTATGTTTTACATACAATATAATTCTACAATTTCCTTTATACAATTATTATTTATCTACTTGTTTCAATACAATATGTATCATTATCAAGAGAAAATACATAAGTAAAATAACAAACAAGTCCCTAAGATCAACCTGTTTGTTTATTAAAAGTACATTCTGTTTATGTTTATATTATATATCATAAGGTGATTATTTACTGTTAAATGTATGAAATATTTTGATTTGCCTGTGTGTTCATATTTGCAACATCTGTATTCATTGCATCTAAAATCAAAGTGCTGTTACGGTTTTAATTAGTACCCGTAATTTTGTCTCACATTTTGTGAATTTTTCGTACCGGTTTGTAGGCAACACCTTTCTTCTTATAAATTTATTAGGATTTGATTTCTAGCTACAAAAGTTAGACGTAGTAAGACCGCGTAAAGTATACTCAAAATTTACACCAAATTTCAAATGGTTTTGATAAATATTAGCGTTACAATTGCGAAAAAGGAAATTTAGAATAGGTGAACTTTTCTTTTAAAATCATTAGCGCTTTAAGGAAACTGTGCGTTTGGAATTTTTCTGTATTTTTTACAAAGTTAACTTTGTAAGTTTAAATTCAGTTGAGGCTGGTTTTAGTTTCCAAACATTTATTTAATACTATACTAAATTAAAAGTTTAGTTTTTCGTTTTATACGGATATTAATTTTCCGTAAAATCTCCATGCCTTCTCGTCTCTGCAGGAGGTTGTAACAACCCATTTTGAGTTGTATTAAAATATACCGTAATTTAAGGTCTTTCGTTCATTCAGTTGTAAATATAAGAAAAATTTTATTAATTAATGATTTGTAGCTATGAGGTAGGCAACTTAATTTGCCTTTTGGTGTAACTTAAGTGCATATCTTCTTAAGGGTATATATTTCTTAAAGGTTTATACTCCCACTTCAAATTATTTTTCTGATCATTTTATTTGCGCATTACGTCATTGTGACTTAATTCTTTGCGCAAATCCTTTCGCGCACGAGTGCATGATCTAACTTCCAAAGCATACATTTTTTCACTTCCTGATGAATGTTAAGAGAAGCAGAAAGTTTTTTTTTTTTTCACCTAAATTTTGTGCAAGTGCCATTAATTTGATGGTAAGATATCTTTTAACTCGTAATACTAAAAATTAAAACATTTGCTCTTTTCAGGCACTTTTATTACAATTTAAGTACGCATTTAATTTTACTGTTGCGTACGCTTTCATTTTATGATTGCAATTTTTATTTGAAAATTTCAAGAAAATGCATTAAACGGATTATTCAATTTCAAGAAGAAAATGTATAAGGATAATTCCAGTTTTGGGTGTGGCTTACAACGTAAAGCATTATTACAAGATATTGCGCAAGATTGATGCGAAGTTGAAATTTCCGTAATCATTTAGATACCAGAGGTTATTAAAAAAGTTTGTGTACAAGATTTTACGAACAGGTATTTGATGCTTAATGATTTTTTTAGTAATTTAAGGCTATTTTTAAGATATATTTTATTTAACTATATCATATTAACTGTTAATAAACATAGTTGTATATTTTTTATTTTTTTACATTTTGATAAAATTTTTAGTGTAGAACTCGGTTTAGTTATTCCGAGCATTACAAAAATAACTTGGCGTCCGAGATCATTTTATTAGTCTTACATTGCAATTTTTTTATATTTATATTTAAGTGGTAATCAAGCAAATCAAAAGACTGGCCCTATATTAATCTACCGATTTGAGTCAAAGGCATTATTTGTGGTGGATGGTTGGTATCTCTAGTTAGCTTAACGATTTGTTTTTGGAGAACTTTTTACACTCATTTACTTTTACACATTATTTCTTTACTTTTATTTCTTTATTATATTATTATTACCATTTATACCATTTCGACCACATTTTTATAAGGTAAATCTCCATAATGTTACTATACTCTTCAGGTTATTATTTATATATTTAAAGTTTTTACAACTATTGCTAGTCTCGTAACTAAGACATTGATTCATTTAGGCTTTTATTTTTCTTATCTTCCTTCTGTGTGTTATGGTGTAATCGATTCTTCACCTCTACGTGAATACTTCACGAAACTGGAATTCATATGCTGGCAGTACCGTTTTGCCTCACACTGATCACTAAACGGTGGCTTACTACAACTCTACCTCGAAGATAGTTCAAGGAGATTTCTTCGTTATTGGCTCCACTTCTCCCTAAACCACCGAGGTTAAGTCACGTAAGAAGTTTATTTTGTTTATTACGTGACGGAGGCCTGGAGCACCTACGACCACCATAATTACAGTGGGTGTTGTTCACTTCTAGTTCGACGAGTAATAAACAGAGGTGTAGGTCTGCTTTCAGTTACTTGCAAGTGGTCGATATAACTTTAAAGGATATGCATGGCTTGGCGATTCAGATAACAATGTTGCGCCTAAAATTTTATTTGTTACTTTGGAATTAGTAAAAATTACTCAATACACTACTCACGCAAGTGTCCGCATTTGAATTTAGTAATCAGTTTCGCTTGTACCTTGATTATTCGTGTGTTAACTACTATTAAGGATACTAACGGCATTGTAAACAGCTGTCAAATTCTACATATTATATCTCTCAACTTGCCGTCGTTATAATTGAACTTTGCTTCTGTAAATCTACATCTGTATAAAAGGTGATCCGTGTTAGACTTTTAATAGATGGTAATATAGTATTTTTGGTATGTTTTTGTGCTTACTGCTTTATATGTATAAACTTAGCCTTTGATGTTATGTATAAAATTGACAATAACGGGGGATTTACTATATAGTAGCATAGGTGTAAGCGATAAGGTCTTCCGCCGCTAAATTTCAGATATTGTTTAGTGACATATTGGTCACCTTTGGGTAGCACAGTGATTATTATTAAATTTTGTAAATTCTGTTTTAAGCATTTAATCATTACTCCTGGTAGTAGTATATGAGTTACATACCTTCGGGGAGGCTTTAAAGTTCTGCGATTGCTGCTTATTTTATGTTATCAAATTTAACCTCAGTGGTAGACATCTGGCTAGTATATGATTTGGGTAATTATATTTTATTATTTTATTTCCTTTTGAGTTAAAGGAACGTAATAAACGCCTAGCTGGTCATGCTGGATTAATCCCGTTTTAAGAACCACGGTTCAAAACATTATTTTGTATGTGATGTATTTCTTATGTTTGATGTAACTGACAGTTTGTCTAACGTTATTGTCAAATATATTAAAGTCAATATTATGTAATTTGTATAAAATTTCAGAACCAAGTACTTTTAAATAAACATGCAGGTTATCTCTAATTCGAAACTTTTTAGCTTCTTTAATGAACGAACAGGTTGATCTTATCGAACACCTTTAACAGATATTTTAAACATAGAATTATACTTTACATCAGGTTTTCTGTTTTACCATAATGAATTGTTACCATAACTACCAGTTTTGTTATTTTCCGTATACAGGTATGGAAAAATATTATCGCGGGTCTGACTTATAATAAGTAAAACAAAGACAGTACAATCAGTTCACGTGGTAAGTGAGATAGAACACACAACAAAATAAAAGCGCTGATGCAATATATGCGTCTTTTGAGTAGGCTAGTATCAATAAAAATACAGATTAGTAAGTGGTATTATTCAGGAAGCACTGCACAAGAAATAATGGGCAGGTTTGCTTTTTCCTTTGAAAACAAGCCAAATCTATCAGAAAGTACGACTATGCGTACTGTTTGTAAATTTGAAAGATGTGGATGTTTAAATAATTGTAGAAAATGCAGTAGCATTGATGGTAATGATGGTGAGCATCTTGGTCGTAACGAAGAGCGCGAACTCCAAGAAATTGTAATGTGAAATTTAGCAGAAACTAATTTCCCGTGCAGTAGTACAAAAATTACTGAGGAAATGAATATTGAACCAAGAACAGTTCGCAATATTTTGAAAAGGAATAAATACCGTTGCTATAAGTTGCAAACTACACAAGAATTTTTTGCAGAAGATCATCAAAAGCGTATGGAATTTTTTGAAGATATGATGAATAGGGCTAATCAAATCGAAAGATTCATTGAAAATATTTTGTTTACCGGCGATTGCTATTTTAACTTACATGGCCATCACAATCCGTCTGTCACTGTTGGTTACTCTCGGGAAAACAAACACATTAGTATTCCTTACCGGATACAATACCCCCAAAAAGTTGATGTGTGGGCAGGAATTTTTGGCAAGTCCATAATTGGTCCATTTTTTATCAACGGAAACTTGAATGCGGACAAATATTTAGAACTGTTGAGAAACCAGATAGTTCCAGCTGTTCAACGTCTCAATATAAATTTTGATGACATTTGGTATCAAGAAGATGGCTGTCGTACTGCAATAAGAGCTCAACATTTTTTGGAAACTACGTTCCCTAACCGTATAATTAGTGAAAAAGGTACTATTAAATATCCTCCTCGCTCACCTGATATGGCGCCGTACGACTTCTTTGTTTGGGGTTACGTATCCCAATAAATTTATGGGCACAGGCATGAACGTGCTAACAATTTGGGCGAACTTCGTGTCAAAATTATAGACTTTTTAAACAGCATCAGCCAAGAAATGTTAGAAAACACCCGAACTGAATTTTATCACAGATTGGGTTACTGCCTTGCGCAAGGTGGAGGTCTTTTCGAAAACCTTGAAAAGTAGAGGTTTGAAAAAAGTGTATTCTGTTCATTTTTAAAAATAGTTGGTTTTTCAATAAGAATTCTAATGCTAAAGTTAAACCTTAAACTTAAGTTACACCATCAATGTAAATGTTAATGTTCTTGTTTGTAGCTCTCTTCCTGGCTCTTCTTACGAGTAGTAATCGAACCATGTTATAAATTTGCAATTACAATAAACTTCGATGTTTGAGGTATTATCATTTAATACTTAATACTTAATACTTTCAAAGAACACGCGAATTTTCAACATCATCTTAATTGCTTTGGTTTCGTTAGAAATTTTGAAGCTAGATTGAAGGAGGCTTAAGTAGCTCATATTTTGTGCCTACATGCAAATATGTACATACAAGTGGCAACATCGGTAAGGTTATGTCTCTCTCACACTCATATAAAGCTTATTGGGTTTCTTTCTAGCTTATTATAAGTCAGACCCGCAATAATGTTTTTCCATACCTGTATATTTTGTCTTGATAGTTATACAAGTATTGAAACGCGTAGAGTAATAAATAATTATATAAAAAATTGTGGCATTATGTTGTATTTGAAATATTAGTGCTATTAGAAAAATTATCATTAAGTTAACGCAATGTGCTTTCTTATGAGACTTTTGTATAAAATCAGGATTCATAATAACAATATTTTTAGAATGGGCAAGGAATCTTTTTTGTCGATGACGTACGTCAGAAGTTTTACTAAAAAGGGTCAAATTGTTTAGACCACGAAAATTTGGTCGTATCAAAGTGCAAAGTATTGGTCCTAAATTTGGTGATGAAACTCTTTTCAAAACATTTAATTTGGTTTAAATCATTACCAAGTGTACAGTGTGTCCCATTTTCGATGGTATTTCGGAGTATCTCACTTACGAGTAAAGATACAGAGTTGCGGTTTTCACAATACCGTGCTACTTTTTTGTGAGAAGAACTCTGGTGTAAACAAAACTTTCCTACCCCGCTAAATTTCTGAGATACAGAGGGAAATTGAAAATATTGTATTTTGGGACCCCCCTTGTATCTCCGTTATCCTTTAATGTATGGCAAAGATCAAAATTGATTCCTATACAGTTTTTTACGTAGAATACAGTGGCGTTGTCGTATTTTTGGTGTAAGCTGTCAATTTTAGCTGTAAATAAAACTTTTTTTTTTTTACCGTACACCCTGTATATTTTTCTTGCGTTTGATTGGAAATTTTGTAAGCTTTACAAAAATACATGATGTATATTTTAAATAATTAACCTAAAATCTATGATTTCACAAAATCTGCGTAATAACATAGTGTGTATTAGATAGCATTAGAATTACTAGGTCGTGAGTTAATTATATTAGGATATTACAAACATAGAAATTTTAAAAAAGCTAAATCAGTTTTAAGGCAGAATAAAATTGAAAAACAACATAATATTAACTCGATAGTAACCCCTTAATATATTTTCACCTTAAAAGAACTGCTCAAAATGGTTGCCACTTTCCCGAATGCAATATTGACATACAGTCGTTAAAAAGCATTTAAAATAATTATGGAACGTATTTAGTTTTGAAATGCCGCATTGGTGGCATTAAGTAGTTCATCTATTGCCCCGTGACGGGTACTATAAACCTTATTCTGCAAGTAGCCCATAAGAAAAAGTCTAGCACGGATATGTCAGGTGACCTTGGAGGCCATTTAATTAGTCCAAAAGTACCGATCTACTTTTGCCGGAAATAATTGTCTAAAAAAGGTCGAACAATTACATGATTATGTGCGGGCGCGCCATCCCGTTGGAAATGTATCATGTTAACATGAGCTAAAGGACCATTGTTCAGTAACATAGGGATAACATCTTGCAAAATTTCAAGATATCTGTTCCTTGTAAGACTGTCTTCATAAATTCTGTATTCTACTTGTTGCCCCAAAATAAAACAAGCTACGCTAAATCCAAATCGACCCTGTAGCTCTCTTTCGAATAGCACATGATGATTTTCTTGGGACCAATGCCTAGTATTATGCTTGTTGAAAATACCTGCACTCGAAAAGTAAGCCTCGTCGGACCATATTATAAATCTAGCAGAGTCGTTACCAATACAAATTTGTTCCAAATACCGGTAAACGCAGTAAACGATGTTCTGCATCCCCAAGATGCAAATGATGAACAATTTTAATCTTGTATCGCTTAACCCTTTGGCGCCGGAATTATTTTTTTTATCTCATTGACTTGATGTGAAATTATAGTTGTAAGGACTTAAATAAAGAAGTTATATCAAAAAAATATTTTTCTGAGTTCGGGAACAGCGCTCAGAAGGTGTCCTATAGTATATGACACTAGGCAAAAGTAGACCTTTTTTATTTCGAAACACATACGTTTACATTTTATTTTTCATGAAATAGAGCAAAGCAGATTTTTTTTGTCATTTAGGCAATAAACCCAAGCGCAACTGACAGTCTAAAGGACTTCAAACTAAGTGTTTTGGCATTCGATCTCTGCTTGAATAAAATGTATGAGTTTACAATGAAACATCAACAAAATACCAGAGGATCCGATGCCACCATTTTTTTGATTTTCGATCTACTTCATAAATGGATTTGAGAATGTCTTGTCTACAAAGCCCTACATTTGTGGGATCATCATGGTTACTAATAAATATTACCCCTTTCCTGTCTTTCCATTTCAAATAAACAAGCCCATCCCTACTCACTCTAAAATCAAATTGTCCTCGTTCCGTGTTCTTGTCTTCTTTGATATCATCAGGTGTGTCATTCCTTCCTTTTAATGCTGTCTCACACGCATAAATAAGGTTATTCTGAAAGTATTTTTGAAGATCGACGGAATTAAAAAAATGATTAAAATACAAGCAGTGACCATATCCGATCAAATCTTGTGTCAAGCCTTTCACGACTCTTGCACCCAAATTCCTTTCTGTGGGGACAGAGACCTTTCCAGTATAAATCTGGAATTTACAAACGTATCCGCTTTCGTGGGCTCTAATCCAAACTTTATAGCCGCGTTTGATGGGCTTCATCAGCATATAGTGGCGTAATGAGCTGCGGCCTTTGAATTTGATCATCGACTCATCTACTACCTGATGCTTAGCTGGTTTATATGATGAAATGAAAGTGTGGGAAAGCTCTTCTAACATTGGCCTAATTTTGTATAATTTATCAAAACTTTCTTCTTTTGCCCTCGGCTGCACTGAATTATAGTTCAAATGAATATTTCTTGTCAGCCATACGAATCGATCTCGAGACATACATGAACTTATAAAAGTATCCCTCAGTTCTCGTCTCGATGACCAGTAGTCTCTCATACTAGGCAGTGGTTTTATGCCCATGAGTAAGTTTATGGCTAAATAAACTTTAATTTCTTTCGCACTGGTCCTTAAGAAAGACTTCTGATCACCCCCGCTGTTTTGAAGTGCGTACAAATTAGTCTGAAAGGCGATATGTTCAATCAGATCTATAGGAAAGATATGAAGAAATACATCCGTTGGTCTGGAATACAAGGGCCTGACACTTCCTCGAATTGTTTTTTATTTTTAATTATATTTCCTGCATCACTTGCCCAAATCGGAGAGTTATCACGTAAAATTCTTGATGTAAGTTCAGCCAAAGTAACTTCTCCCTCACTATCATATGCTATTTCCTAATGCTCGATCGGCTAGTCAGCTTGATCGTCCACCTCTGGCAAAATGTCATGGGCAAAAACAATATCCATGGCGTCTATATCGAAATCAGTATTATTTTCCATATTTTTTTCTTGATCATTTACTTCGAGGTTATCATCAGATATATCATCAACATCGGAATCTATTCCACATGGAACTTCGTCCAATAAAGTGAATAATTCATCATTGGTCAAAGCATCTAAATCGCTATACTTGAAAGCCCGTTTACCTGAAAAATGTTAACATTTGCCAAGTGTCCTTACAACATGACCACATATTTAATTCAAGATTTCTATCGTTTAAATTATATTTTTCGCTAACTACTATAAACAAGGTTCTAAGAACCATTTACCAACATATAACAAGAATTACTTGCTATCTTGCAAAACACCATAAAAAAAATTGACATATCACAAAGAAAAGCATAGCGTCATTATACCATGTGGAAAACAACGGAATACTGTAATATTCGGAAGCTTAGAGCATCGCGCATAATTAAAAACAGGTGGGGATCGCTACAGACAAGCCCCTTCTATTTGTGGGTTAGCAGTGAAGACACTAGGCATTTAAATAAAAATTAATTCATTTGTGTCTCAAGCCTTGGGACACTAGGACACAAAGGGTTAAATTTATATTTGGTCAATATTCTTTGAACCCGAGTCTTGGGAACACCAAAGTCCTGCTCCAGAACTCTGCATGATTGCGAAGGCGTTGCCTCTATACATGTTAAAACGTTGACTTCATCCGTATCGCGATTTTCCTTATTATACTTTTTTGGTAGGGGTCGGATAAATGATACATGTTCTACCAAATTTCCATCTATTCAAGAAAACATTAAAAGACATGGTTGCCTTCCTTCTGGATATCTATAAATCCAAATGATATTTAAATAAAAAATAAATCCACATACGTCAAAAGATAAATAAGTATTCAAACAAACCTGTTGGCATACAGTTGGGAAGCCTCACGGGAGATTTCATTGCTCTCTATAAAACAGACTAACATGTCATATTTTTCAAAATGTTGATAATTTTCATTTTCCGCCATTGTAACGAATACAATATTACGCAGAGAATATAAATTTTACAACTGACAGGTCTTGACAAGCGCTTGGCAAATGATCATTCATCCAATAATCATGGCCTACTCATTCCAATGCTATATAATATACACTATGTTATTTAACAGATTTTGTGAAATCATAGATTTCAGGTTTATTATTTAAAAAACACATCGTATATTATTATTTTCGTAAAGTTTACAAAATTTCCAATCAAACGCAAAAAAATATACAGGGTGTTCCGTTAAAAACCTATAAGTTTTATTTATAGCTAAAAATTGACAGCTTACAGCAAAAATACGACTAGGCCACTAGATTCTACGTAAAAAACTGTATAAGAACCAATTTTTACCTTTGCCATAACAGAGATACAAGGGGGGTCCCAAAATGCAATATTTTCAATTTCGCCCTGTATTTCAGAAATGTAGCAGGCTATGAAAGTTTTGTTTATACCAGCGTTCTCCTCACAAAAGAGTATAACGATAATGTGAAAACCGCAACTGTCTATCTTTACTCATAAGTGAGGTACCCCGAAATATCATCGAAAATGGGACACACTGTAAACATAAAATCACTATTGTATTGCATAAAATAATATAAATTAAACAAGAGATATTGTATCACCTTCTTCTGGTCAACACACTCGTATTATTTTGGATTAAGATCCTATTCGTTGTTATAAAATAAATAAATTAAAATCCATTCGATTTCTAACATACTTTATACTAAAAACTATTATAACATTAAAATAAAATTATTAGGTACACAAAACAACCGGTATATTATCAAATGCTTACAAAAATTTTACAACCTTGCCAACAATAATAATTTTCACACGGTTTAGTGTATATTAACTCTTTAAACGTGACTTTGATCGAGACTATAATTTTCAGTTTTTGTTTGTTAATAGTTGTTAATAATTTAGTACATTCATACATATTTTATTTATTTAGTTGAACCATCCGTACTTTACAAACTTAACAAAAGTTAAGTCTCAATAAGTACATATAATTATTCTAGCATTTAATTTCGTTGTCGTTAACTGTTTATATACAGATGTTTAGCTGACATTTTTACAAAGCTATTAGTAGTAGTTTTGTGTTATCCGCGAAAGCTCATTCTTAAAACGTTATAGAGAAGCTTTTAAACCAGAGCTTTACGGATGTGTTTTATACTATCTTTTCACTTTATTCTGTTTTCTGCAAACGCGCATAAAAAAAACACAGTTAGGTAACGTCCTGGTGAAATTCATTTATTTATTAAACACTTTTTTCTTCATATAATCCAATTTACACAATGTTTGGTTTCACATTCACATCAACACAAAATACCAAATTCCATTTAAATTTATATTAATTAAATACAGACGTTTTATTTTTGTTTGTGAAATATGAATATCAATCCTACATTAAAATTTAAATTTTTTTTTCGTTTAGATACGACTATTTACGTAAGATATTTAAATTAATTTTTAATGCTTGTTTCCATTCTAAAAGAAACCTATCAAAATTGATTTATCGTGAAAAACAACGCCTACAGCGTTTGTTACAAGTTAGTACTCTACCAAAGGTTCCTTAATGAAAAGCTGTTTGATAATTAACTTTCTTTAATAAAGGTCTATTCGCTTACTTCAATAATGTTAATTATTTTCGGGGTATTCAGAAAATGCATTCTAATGCCTTCTATAGACTACCTTTATTTGCAAATATATTTTAACCAAAATTTGACAAAACTGCGTGCACACACATGTACGTACACACACGCACGCGACCGCCTTGGCCTGCCTGCCAGCCCGCCCACACACACGCACGCCCCTCCCGCCAAAAACACATACAGACAGGTGCGCGCACGCACAAACGCAAGCGCACGAAGACGCACACACGCACACGCACACGCACACGCACACGCACTCGCACACACACGCACACACACACGCACACGCGCACGCACAGGCACGCCCCACACACACAAACACACGCACGCACGCACGCACGAACGCATGAACTCACGCACGCACGCACGCACGCCCAACCGCCCACGCGCGCACATGCCTACGCGCGCGCGTGCGCACGCGCCCACGCACACACGCGCACACATGCACACGCGCACACCAGCACACGCGCACAAGCGCACACGCGGGCCCACACACATACATTTTTCTTACCATTTCTAAATCTCCGTGTGTGCTTGTACACGCACACACGCATACAAGCACACATATATATATATATATATATATATATATATATATATATATATATATATATATATACTGGTGATTTTTAAGTTGATGCTTTTTTTTAAACTGTGTATAGAGCTAATTAAAATAAACAACTTTTTCAAATAACATTTCCTCGTTTTGATTTAATTGTTGCTGCTGCCCGTTCTATGCGCCCAATTAATTATTCCCGCGTGTTTACCGGTGTTTATAGCCTCACCACGCATATTCGGGTTGTTATGGAACTGCAAACAATGTTGTGATAAGACGGCTGTTAATTTTGTTTTGTTTCTGTTTACACTTTTTATATTAAGCAGAAATGTGTCAATTTGTTGTCAGTTAATCGCGTGTTAGATTTCAGTCAGTTTATGATTATTGAAAAATAAAGAATGGCTAATGTTTATGAAAATAATGAACTCATGGACATGCTGTTGATTTATGGGGAGTGTCGTCAAAGTGCGGCTGCAGCCCGAAGGTTGTATGCAGAACGCTTTCCATTAAGAGTGGATCCGACATCCCGTAGTTTTATAAATCTCGTTCAGAGGGCAAGGGATACTGGTTATTTAAGAGAACATCGTGGAGGGCATGTAGGAAGACCGAGACAACCTGTGAATATGCAGAATGAAGAACAAATTTTGAATATTGTTGAGGAAGATCCATCGATAAGTACTAGAGAAATTGCACGTGAGGTCGGTGTAAGTCAAACAAAGGTGTGGAAAACATTGCGGGAAAATCAATTGTACCCATTTCACTTTCAACGTGTACACGCGATACTTCCTCAAGACCATCCCCGTAGAGTTGAGTTCTGAGCATGGCTTTTACAAAACAATGCAGATCATTTGAATTTTACAAGAAAAAAGACCTTACACCATGCGATTTTTTTCTGTGGGGTTACATGAAAGCGTTAGTTTTTAAAACACCGGTAAACACGCGGGAAGAATTAATTGGGCGCATAGAACAGGCAGCAGCAACAATTAAAAGAAACCGAATTTCGTTATTACGCGCTGTCACCGAACAGTGGTTACATCACGCACAGCGTTGTGTAGAACAGAATGGTGACAACATTGAACAACATTGAAATAGAACTTGCCTGCTTATTCCTTTAAAATGAAATATCTCTTTTATTTTTGAGTTAATTAAAAAATGTTATTTGAAAAAGTTGTTTATTTTAATTAGTTCTATACACAGTTTAAAAAAAAGCATCAACTTAAAAATCACCCTGTATATACAGGTGTTCTAGAGTTTTGTAGCAGGACTTTAATAGCCGATAGAGCTTTCAAGATTAAGACAAAAAGTTCATATAAACATAAGTTGCCAAACGCTTAGTTTTGGAGATACAGGGTTTCAAAGTTTTAATTTTTTATGTGGGAACATGATTCCCTTAAATTTACGAAGAACGGCTTGGTTCCAGCTTGATGGTTGTCCAGCTCATTATAGCAGAATCGTTAGAAACTGGCTGGACAACCATTATCCAGGAAGGCGAATCGGTCGTGCAGGCCCAGTTCCCTGGCCACCAAGGTCTCCAGACCTAATACCCTTAGACTTTTTAGTGTGGGGGTATTTAAAAGAAAGGGTGTATGCAACTCATGTGACAACAAGAGATGAACTCATTAATAGGATTAGGGATGCGTGTAACGAAATAAGACAATTTTTAGTTAATATTCCACCTGCAATTATTCGTCGGTGTGAATTATGTATTCAACAAAATGGTTCACATTTTGAACAGTTTCTTTAAATTTATTTATTATTACGAGAGCGTTTTTGTTTTGTTGTTATAGGTTAAGTTTATTTGTTTAATTTATTTATTTCGTTCGTTTCGTTCTTGTTAAAATCTTAAATAGAAATTCTTTCCAATTTTTTCCAATAAGTACGTATTTTTTTAATATTTATTTTGTTGTTTTACTTTTATTTTCCTTTATTTAATTCAACTGAAAAGTCAGTGGAGTACTACTTTTTATTAAGAGATAAAAAAACATTAGAATTGACATAATTTGATTCTTTTTTTTTATTGTTCTTTTCAAGGCACACTATTTTTTGCGGGAGCATCAGACGTTCTTTACTTACCATTTGGAAGCTGTTCATGGATTACAGCTAATTTATCTCAAAAACTATCCATTTTTCGAAAAAAAAAGCAGAAGACAGAAAAGTTCCTAAATCAAATGGGCAATCTAAATTTTTGGTTTTTAAGAGTTAGAGGCGTCGCATTAAAAGTTCGGGGATAACGGTGTACCACCCCAGAAAATGTACTACCCTGTAGATATTGATAAATGTTAAACTACTCTTAATATTGAGTTTAAGGAGTGTAATATGTGTACTAAATTTGGATTTATTATTTTAAGTAGTTTTGGAGATAAATTAAAAGAACTGAAAAAAATTAAAACTTTGAAACCCTTTATCTTCAAAACTAAGAGTTTGACAACTTATGTTTATATGAACTTTTGTCTTAATTTTGAAAGCTCTGTCGACTATTAAAGTCCTGCTACAAAACACTGGAACACCTGATATATATATATATATATATATATATATATATATATATATATATATATATATATATATATATATATATATATATATATATATATATATATATATATATATATATATATATATATATATATATATATATATATACGTGTGCGTGTATGCGGCGTGTGTGCGTGTGTGCATGTACACGCACACACGGAGATTTAGAAATGGAAAGAAACATGTGTGTGTGTGTGTGTGTGTGTGTGTGTGTGGGCGCGCGTGAAATGTTCAGGGGTAAAGGTGTACCACCCACAAAATGAACTACCCAGTAGATATTGATAAACGTTAAACTACTCTTAATATTCAGTTTAAGACGTGTAATATGTGTACTAAATTTGGATTTATTATTTTAAATAGTTATGAAGATAAATTAAAAGAACTGAAAACAAATTTAAACTTTGAAACCCTGTATCTCCAAAACTAAGCGTTTGGCAACCTATGTTTATATATATATATATATATATATATATATATATATATATATATATATATATATATATATGTAGTATATTTCAGTGACAAAGAACTTAATAATAGTATTCTAAATGTTTTAGGTAAAGGGTTTAATTTTGCTCCTAAACGGATTCCCGTAGAAAACATCATTACCAACGTAGAATACGCCTTAAAAGATACAGAATCTACTGTCGCTGACGAAATTAGACTCAACGTAGCACACATTCTTCAGAACTGCAAACTTCCCAAACAAAATATCACCAAACAAGATCTCCAAATGTTACACCAAATCAAAAATGACGACCAAATATTAATACTACCCGCTGACAAAGGAAACGCTACTATCATTGTCAACTCTAAAGACTATCACCACAAGATGTCTGAACTGTTAACTTCTTCAGAATATTAGAAAAATCAGTGCAATCCTACCACCTACATAGAAAAAACAACAAAATCTATCATTAATTCTACAAAATTAGGGCAAAGAAACAAAACAGAAACTAATTCCAAGAGAGAGAAGAGCTCAAGAATCCCCAAAATATACGGACTCCCAAAAATACATAAGGAAAACTGGCCATTACGCCCTATCGTCAGTGCATTCAATTCTCCGACTCATGACCTTGCTCGTTATCTAGCAAAAACTATTCAACCGATTTGTGAAAATGCTGTATCCTACATCAAAACTCTTATGATTTTCTACACAAACTCAAAATTGTACCATTGGCTCCAAATGACATTTTAGTTAGCTTCGGCATAACGTTACTTTTCACCAAAATACCTACTGAAGACACGATGAAAATTCTAGAAGAAAAACACTCAATAAACCAAGACATACTCAAATTGATAAACCACTGCATGCACTCAACCTATTTTACATACAAAGGACAATTCTACAAGCAAATTCAAGGAACACCTATGGGCTCGCCACTCTCTCCAGGTTTTGCGAATGTATACATGGAAGATTTTGAAACCACTGCTTTAAATTCTGCAGATTTAAAACCTAAATGTTGGTTTCGTTATGTTAACGACACATTTGTAGTTTGGCCCCATGGAAAAGGAAACTTGAACCGTTTTCTTGGACATATTAACAACATTCACGACAACATCAAATTTACTATGGAAGTTCAAGAAAATAATTCACTCCCTTTTTTGGACACCCTAATAACAAGACTTCCTAATGGTAAATTTACACACAAAGTTTATCGAAAACCAACTCATACGAATAGATACATGAACTCTTTCTCGCATCACCATCCTGGTCAATTACGTAGCGTTACGAAATCCTTGATATACCGCTCTTACCACTTATCTGACCAAAATTCTAAAAAGGAAGAGATGAAGACTATTAATAAAATACTAGTTCAAAATGGATACAAAGATCAAGAAATATTGAAAATTACCAACGAAATAAAAAGACCAAGAAATAATAACTTGTCAAACAATGAACGCAAGATTCCTGTTATTCTACCTTATATAAAAGGAATTACAGACAGAATCGCAAAGAAATTTCCCAAAAACCACTTCAGACCGGTATTCAAACCACATTCAACTTTGTCCCAACTTTTAAGAAACCCTAAAGACAAAATTCCTAATGAAAACCAAGGAGTGTATGAGATACCGTGCAACAACTGTCGAAGAACTTATATCGGACAAACTAACAGAATATTATATGCGAGAGCCGATGAACACCAACTAGCAATTAACAGCACAATCCATCATCGTCTTTAGCTGCACATCATTTAGAGACAGGACACCAAATTAACACCAACAATATCCGTCTAATTGCACCTCTATATACCTTACAAGAAAGAATTATTAGAGAAGCAGTTGAAATTGAAAGAAGACCAAACGCCCTCAATAAACGAGATGACACTTCTAGAATGTCACAAATTTGGAAGAATATCATTAAACAAGTTGGTTCGAAATTTCAACCAACTCCAAATCTTCCAGAAATTTCAAACACTTATGCTGCAACTATTCCTGACGTCCCCACTTCTGCACCTTCTACATCATGTACTAGACCCACTACCCGAAGTCAAACACACCCATCCAGATTAAATTTAAATTAGTTACCTTGTTTCATATTCTGTACTTGTTAAAAATAGTTACCTTATTTCAATTTCTGTAATTGTCGAAATAAATTCTTGACAAAGGGAATTAATTTGTACGTTTATTTACACAAGTTTCAAAGAAAAAATGTCTTATATATATATATATATATATATATATATATATATATATATATATATATATATATATATATATATATATATACAGGGTAGCCTATTAGTGCGAGAAAGTCCAACATGTCGTTATATATACCACGTGTAAAAAAATGTTTGAAATAGAAGTTGTAGAAATTGCAATATTGTAAAATAGTTTTCAGGTACTCTGATTAGTCAAGGCAGTTTAAACAAGATATTTTTTTTAAATGGCGTCGGTAGTATGTTTTTGCATGATCGAACTCTGCATAGCGATCTACATACGTCATTATATTTTCTCAAGATAATTTTGCCGAGTTGCCAAGTTATTGCCAAAAATATGAAAATTTACTGAAAATCGCTTCATCATAAATTAATTACATAACATTATTACAAGTTTTTGTTATGAACGCATAAGTTCAAAGGTAATCATGTAATTAAAAATTATTATTATTAATTTTATTAAATACATAAATAAAAAGTTCACCTCGAGTAGGATTTGAACCTACGACCTGTACTTTGCTAGAGTACCGCGCTAACCAACTGCGCCACCAAGGTTCAAGCCCCAATGGATGTAAATTTTGTCTTTATGTATGTAGAACTGATGTAAATTCTAAATATATTTAGGCGTTTTACGATTTCTACACTTCGCTTATTGTTCTCCCGGTTAGATGTTCTACTAGATCTACCATTCCGGTCCTATCGAAATTGAAATTATGTGATATCAATTGACATGTACTCAAGACGAGGTTGTGATGTTTTTCCCTACTGCTAAGCAATGTTCTCACAGCCTAGTACTGATTCGTCTGTTTGCGTGACCCTATGTACGTTCGGTCACAAAAGATAAGGAATAAAGTACTCTTACCGCATATAAAGGAGACAACAGATCAGATTAGCAGAATTCTAAATAAACACAACATCATAACTATGTTTAAGATGCATGAAAAGATCGGAACAGTATTGCCTAACTCAAAAACCAAAATCATGCTAGAAAATCAAGGAATATGCAAGAATCCATGTGGAGACCGTGACCGAACGTACATAGGACAAACAGACGAATCAGTGATAGGCTGGGAAAACATCGATTAGAAGTAAGCGAGAAAACCACCTCATCTTTAGTACACCTTGTTAAATCGACATCACACAATATCAACTTCAATAAGACCAGAACGATAACCACAGTAGAACATCCAACCAAGGGAGTAATAAGAGAAGCTGTAGAACTAGTAGAAGATGCATTCTATCCTTAAGAGGAGAGAACAAGGAACTAATGATAACAAGTGATTTATCAGCAATAACCACAGGAAACGGTTTTAAAATATGCTTTATTTGTGGGGTGACATTTTCTAAATATGTAAGAGCAGTTTTTCTTAAGATTTTTAAATGAATTATTACAATTCTGGACCGTTATCAAGATGTTTGCCAAAGACCACAAACATGCCCATTTCATTAGTAAAGTATTAAGAATTTAGTCGTCCATGCAAAGCAACAATGTTTATTTAACAAATAATTTTGACATTACCCTTACGAAATACAGAATAATATTTTATTTTAAAAAACGAATTTTTCAAAGGAGGAGCTCATTGATCTGATTTTTGTATTTGGGAATAGTGATAAAAATCGTTTTTTGTAATCATTACTTTTAATGCATAAAGAAAAAAATGATATATAACTAAATACATAATTTTTTTTGTTTATGTATTTAAATTGACATTTGTCATCAAATATTTCAAAATTTAATTTTTTTCTAATTTTATGTAAACGATTACAAAAAATTTTGTTCGCAATATGTGCGCTGTAACATTTCTTGGTGCGAGGCCGTTCTTTTTTACCCGAGGCGTAGCCGAGGAATAAACTATAAGGCCGAGCACCAAAAAACCGCACTAATTACGAAAATAACTATTCCATCAAGTAGAATGTATGTGGCTCAGTTTCCCGAAAGATCACTATCCAGAACCAATAAGCTTTAGCGGACTGCTCAAACGTTTTCTTGAAACAGAGAGCGTAGATTACAAAAAGCAAGAAAGGATAAAAACGGTTACAAACGAGGAAAATTAATTAGCAGTTTTGTTGACAGTTACAGGAAATCCAAGCATTAGTGTGGGAGAAGAAGTTGGAATAAGTGAAAGGTTAGATCATAGAATTTTAAAAATACATCATTTGCATGCATTCCACATTCAACTGTACCAGGCTCTGAGTGAAAATGACTTTCAGTGCAGAGTTGAGTTTTGCAAGTGGGCTGTAAGGTCGCCCGATTTAATCAAACTCGACATTTTTCTATACGGGTATGTAAAAAACTGTGTTTATACAAAATGTCCAACAACTGAGCAGAACATGCGACAAAGAATAATGAACGCATTTGCAAAAATTACACCTGCAATACTCAATGTAGGAAGGTCCTTTCAAGCAAGAATAGACAGATCCCTTGAACAAAATGGAAGACATTTTGAACATCTTTTAAGATAAATGAGCTACCGTCAAAATTATTTGTTAAATAAACATTGTTTTTTTTCCATGGCTGACTACATTTTTTTAATACTTTACTAGTAAAATGGGCAAATGTGTGTGGAGAAATCATGATAACGGTCTAGAATTGTAATACACTTGTATACAAAAAAATATTTGTATTAAATTCTGCATTAGATAGTGAAATAATATAAAAGATGATTCATTTGAAAATCTTAAAAAACTCTGGTTTGAAAGTTGTCATTTTTGGAACCAAATTTTGGACACCCTGCATAAAACAAGAAAAAACTATTTAATGTCGAAGTATATTTAGACTTCTTGTAGCTCGGACAAAACAGATCTAAAACCGTTTTCTTAATAGTTTTTTTCAGGCGTGCAAAACGATTTTTTATTGTTTCTAATTTATTGCTCGTAAACTTCTAAAGCAAATTAAATAAGTAGGGAAGTAGGAACGAACACAAAAAAGAACTAAAATATGCAAAAACTCATTATATTATTTACACTTATTAAGCTAAGGTATCTACATCTTGTCGCATTGTATAAATTTAAAGTGAATTTTGTGCATCTTATGCTTGAAGTTGGGTTAGTTATTTACCGGGTGAGCCTTTATCTTATGTTCTGCGACAATTGAAGTTTCTTTCATCTAGCTTAAGGACATATGACCGAGAAATTTCGATCGTAGTGGCGCCTTATGACTTTTATGCTCGAACATGAGCTTCATTTACCAGTAATTTTGAATTTTCAAATTCAGTAAACCTTACGACGGACCCCGCCCATCTTCGGTGAGTTCACCAGGCAACCCGCTAGTTTCAATAATCACATGTGGCACCTGGTGCAAAACTATCGTGTAGCAATTATAAAATGTTTCATTGTTAGACCTGTATAATGGGACAGTTTAATAATATTTAATCCCTTAAAAATCTGACTATTTATTGTTAATAGAATAAAATATCATCATCATGGTTTGAAATGCATGTACCTAATACTTATAGCAGGCTAATATTTGCGTTTTCATGTAAATTTGACGATTTTATGTATTTTTTAAAGATTGTAAAATATAAATATACGATTTTCACCCAAGAAGGTAACTATTATTAGTTATGAACGAAAGTCAAGAGAGCTTCATATAACAATTAAATATTTAGTTCAAAATTTTCCGCTACTACTTAAAAAATGTAGGTGTATCATGATACATTAAAAAAAGAATCTGTACATTAAATTTCATTTAATTTTAACTATGCACGGTAAATCTGCAATGCTGTAAATACCATACATACTTATTTAGTAAAAGCCTTTACTTGAAGGTATAGTAAAAATGTTGCAGAAAGCCTAGGTTACTTTGTTTTTAAAAAGTTTTTGAAATTGCCTTGTGGAACGATGTCTGTGCGCTATACTTTTCTAACAGCCAACAAGGTTTTACCTAAGAAATTTCCACTGTAACTTATACAGTTGGTTTTAAGCAATTTAAATCAAGACTCCAATGTTGACTATATTTTCCTAAGCCTTTGATAAAAGTCACACCGCGTTTATACCCTCCAAGTTAAAATATTATGATTAATCATTGTGGTATAAGAATAAACAGTAGGTACACTGACCGCAGAAGATTTCCCCAGGTCTCCGTTTTAGAGCTGATCTTGCAATTTATTAATAGTTAACGTAGATAAATTTGACATATTAGTTTAAGATTGGGATATAAACTTATTTAGAGTCATTTCTAATACAGATGATTGCCTTAGTCTACAAAAAGACTTCAGTACTGTGGTTCATAGGCATTCTGTTCTCGTATACGGTTAATGTTATGGTAAGCTGCCAAATTTTCAAAAGTAAATATTCTAAAAATCTTATTTTCAGTTATTGTTAAAGGAAATCCACAAGAAAAATATGTAAATTGTGTGTACAACCATCAATGTTATCTGTCCATGCTGACATCCTCCATAATAATTTTAGAGCGCAAAAATTTCAAATTTGGTACACCTTATATATACACCAGTTTTTGGTAGGATAATTAATGCGTCCTAAGGAAGATACTTTAAAAGAGAAACTAAAATACCTTTCGTGAATGTATTGAAAACTATCAATGCTGAATCAAAAAGTGTAGAGGCTTTTTTCGAATATATTTTGCTTTTGTGTTCTTTTGCATAGATGTATAACTATAACCTCAAAATTGATAGAATATTAATATTTTTTGAATCGCATATACGCATGTACTTCAAAAGGGTGTTTACAGTATTGCAACAATAGGAGCAAAATGCTTAATGACATTATAAAGTTAATCTTAAAGGGTACTTTGAAAGTGTTTCTACAGAAACTTTCGTAAATTCTTTTTTTAATAATTGTGAACCTGAACAGGCTAAATTTAGGCTATCGTGCTAAAACACTTAGGAGGATGGATAGAGGAACATTGAATTGTCAAGAGATGCCTATGAACAGCTACTTTAAATTTTTACATATTATAAGTGACAGAAAAACAGGAACTGGGAAGATCGTTGCAGAGTTTAGAAGCCGTGTAGAAGAACATGGATTGCGCCCGTTTGATACGACAAGTGGAGATTTGTACTGCATACTGATGATTTGAATGAGCGAACCGAGTATTCCTAGCAAAGGTAGCCCGAAATGGTATCAAAGAATGTAATTCAGCATCGCAATAGCTATGATAATACCGATAATACAAAGAAAGAACTGGAACGATTCTTTTATGATCAAGGGACTCTATGTCAGAAGTTAAGCACGGGTCATTTTTAAGCCTAATCGCTCTCTTTTGACTACGATCAACGATATCGAGAGCGTATTGGGTAGTATCAACCCAGAGGTTAGAATTATGTTCTAGATGAAGTCGAATTTGGGCAGAAACAGTTGTCGGGAGGTAAAGTACTGCTTAGATCTGTACAAAAAGTCTATTTTACGAGCAGCTGTTTTGGTAGCTAACAGAAGATGGTCACCCCATGATAGATTTAAAGTACAGTCATTCTCAACAGAGTAGTAGAGTCTGAAAACTTAAGAAGTGAGCCATTCGTACTTACAACAAGAAATGGTCCTTTGGCGGACACAAGGCAACACTGAATTTTGTTAGCATTAAATTTAACTAGACTATTGCTTCGTCATTCGAGAATACATTGAATCTCTTTGTTGATTGAATTTTCCATTTCTGCTTTAATGTCTTGAGACCTAAAAGGTAGATTATCATTATGAGTAGACTAAGATGAACTACAATCAACAAATCTTAAATATTTCGAGAACGCGTAACGTTAGGTATATTACATGCTTAATAAAAAAGTAAGAGAATTAAAAACAGAACACGATGACATGATAAAATACAGGGTGTTCCATTTAAAAAACAAAAGTTATGGTCATTTCAAATTTGCAAAAATTGACCATATTTTGTAAACACCCAGTATAGTATAATCAGGAAGTATGAAGGTCAAAAGATATAGCAAGGTCTTGTTTACCAGTCTGCCAAACCTTACAGTTCTACTGTTAATATTAGAGTCTTCAGAACAATTTAAGTAAAGGTATAAATTTTCACTTTTTTAAAGAAAAAATGCTCTAACTTGGCAACGCCACAAAATAAATTTAAAAAAGAAGTACCGTTTTTTAGAATTCAACAAGACAAATAATAATAAAATTAAATAAATATAGGGTTCCATTTAGCAAAACAAAGGTGAGTCCGGTCCTGCAATTATGGAACACCCTATAGGGATGAAACTATTTTTATTCGATGCACATCTAAGTCTGATATAGATCGGCGCTATAACATTTTTTTTAATTTTTAATAATAAAGTCAGGATCTTCCGACGGCGCACTAATGACTATATATATATATATATATATATATATATATATATATATATATATATATATATATATATATATATATATATATATATATATACTAGATAAGTTTTTGTTATAAATTGGATATTTTGCGAAAATATAGAAAACTATCAACTTAAAGCCAGAATGTAGAGATGTTGTTGAACGATACTTATATTTACATGACGACTTTTCGTCGCTTAATAAATAAACCTTAGAAAGGTGGAAGCTCTGAAGTACTTAAGAATATCTAGAAAGTATCAGGTTTAGAGCAAAATGACTTTCTTAAACATAGCTTAACATAGATATGCTTTTTTTTTAACAAAACTTTTCATAAGAAAGATAATCTTTAAACTTAAATTAATTTAGCTGAGTCTTAACCAATTTTTTTTTATTTTTTTTTTGTTTTTTCAACCTTACCCATGTACGTACAAGCAATAGTTTTTTAATGGTAGTCTTGTTCTACTAACATGCCCAATTATAATTTTTTATCCAACTTTTATGGTATTAGTATTTTTTAAATGCTATTTTGCATTGTGTATAATTTTGAAATTTGTACTGACATATTATCGAAATTCATAAATGATACATACTTTATTTTGACTATTTAAACAGTTAGTAAGACCCCTGAATAGAAAGCACTTTGTTTTGCAGTTTGCAAAGAGTGGATCTGTAGTTATAGATTAACGTGCGTTCCGTAGTAGGTTCCATTGTAGTCTTCCGAGTAATAGTAGCATCCGTAGATAATAGAATCTGTTTAAAGAAAATGGCTATCTTTGTAATGGTAAGAATATGGGACGACTACCAGTTCCGAAGAGAGTGCGAGAGGCTTTAACGCGTATCCACAAGACATCTGTTATAAAAACTACCCGTGAATTAGCAATTCTAGTAGAGATTTTTAAGAAAATGCTTACAAATACGTCCTTGTCCATTACCGCTGTTACAAGCTTCAAGCCTACAAATTACGGTTTACGTGCCAAATTCGAAAATGAATTGCTTGTTTGTGTCGTCTTCAGTAACGACCCGATATTTCTTGTGCGTGGGGTGAAACCTCGAAATGTGCACATCTGGGAATAAAAAAGCCTCCATTAGTTGGTCTAGTTGCAACAATACTCCTCAGAATGGAATGTTTTTATATGTCTCTACGAAGAGGTGATGGGCCTTTTTTTCCTATTTCTGTGGCAGCTGTAATTGGTACTTCATATCTGCATTAGCTACAACAATGGCTCTTTTCCCAATTCCAAGATAAACCGGAAAACTTTATTTGGGAATGATCTGATGTCATGCCATTTTCACATTTAGGGGTTTATTGCAGATCTTGTATATATGCCTCCGTTACAAACTCGCCTACCTGGCTTAAAAAACAGGATTGAAGGAGTTGACGCATAAATTACGCCAGTTATAGTGGATAAGAACTCGTCTGTCCGCTGGACACCTATCGTTTGTCGAATACTGCTAAATAAGAAAAACTGTTTGAAGTGTTCTTTCATTTGATCTATCATTCATCATTGTAAGTCTTAAAACCCCAATATTCTTTTCGAAACACCGGTTAATGTAGCCAATATATTTTATCAGCTGTAGTAAAGAGTTATAAAACGTTATAATTTGAATATTGAAAATTTCGTGGTTCAACTACCGGTTCAACTAGTTCGTAAAACGAACCGCCGGAGAGCTGCAACAAACTATAGTTTGGGCCAATTTCTTAATTGTATTTTCTTTTAATTGAATTCGCCCTAAACTTATATGTGAACAGTTTCCGTCTCACACTACGTTTTACTGAGATTATACTGTGAATAATTTTGCTAACTTCGTTTTTTGATTGTGTTCTTTTATGCTAATTTTTTATACGTTTTGAGAGTTTTATGCATGTTGCCGGGAACATTAATATAGATACCATTTTTTTACTTATACTTTGGTCACAAAGAAATAACGGCGAGTCTGGTAAATAGCACGAGAATCAAGAATCGCGGAGAGAACAATCTAATTGAAACAAAATGTGAATGAAAAGTATGTAAGTAACCAAAAACATATATTTAGATATGTCCACTTAGATATTAATACAGTAAGGATACACTGTATAGTATTTATATCTGTCTTGACTCTGTCTGTATTTATACTTCTTACTTGCTTACCTGTCGGGGCAGTAGACAAATAACTGTCCGGTAGTAGGACGATACCGTTAGTAGGGAATGCTACATCGTCCGGGGCACGATTTGGCTAGTAACCAGTCTGCCCGCTATGGTATTACTCAAGAGAACCATGCAATTGTAGAGAGCGAACGACTGATGATAGTGGGAGATACTAACAGATGGTAGGGCGTCCAGAGAGAATATACTGAACGCGTTCTAGGAAAGACCGAAGAGTCAGTGAGAACCGTGTATGCCTGATGAACATCGGTGAGGAGAAAAGCCTGTATTTAACACGTCGTTTGAACATAAAAATGTGCATATGTGCACATGGCAAAGAAGTGAAAGTATGATTAACTTGATAGTGTATGTTAAAAGACTTAAAAACCTAGTGAAAGACACAAAAGCAATATGCGGATCGGAGTGTGGATAGGATCACTTTTTGGTTGTATCGAGAGTGTGTTTAGGGCAAAAGTGGGTCTGGAGAAGATAATCAAACGTAGTGCGAACGTCCATAACTAGGGTAGACAAACTAGTAGATAATGATGAATGAAATAGGCAGATGCTGAGTTGAATCTAAATGAAAAAGTGTGGAACGAACAAATAAAAGACACTGACGGTGAAGGTGCACGGATAAGCTTAAAAAACTGTGTTGTCAATTGTGCCGTGCAGATATGTGGAAGAGCGACTGTAGGTAGACAGAAAAAATGTGCTCGGTGGAATGAATCGATAAAAAAGGCAGTATGTAAGAAAAAAGATGCGTACATGGCAATAATTGCTGCAAAAAATGAGACTGAGAAAAAACCATTGCATGAGGTGTACAGATTAAGAAACAAAGAAGCGAAGGAGGCAGTGAGAATAAGTAAAGAAGAAGTGATGGCTGTAGAAGGAGAGGATGAGGAATGATTTTGAGGGAAACCCAAAATTCTTCTGGAAATGGGTCAAAAATACAAAACGTGCCCCAAACAGAGCGCTGCAGGAGTGATGAATACGAACAACGAAATAGTGAGGAAATGCTAGCAAGAACATTTCGGAAACCTACACAGTAGTGATGAAAGTTTAAGACTGAAGGGTTAAATAAGGAGAGTATAGAAGGAACGGTGAATGAAACTGAGAAGGATAGTGGGATAAGTGAGGTAGAGAAAACGGTAGGAAGGTTGAAAAACGGTAAAAAAGCAGGCGTAGATGAAATCACTGGTGAAATGCTAAAGAACGGAGGTGCAAAGCTTATACGAAAATTGTGTGAATTATTCAATGTATGCCTTAAGGGTGGAAAAGTGCCGAGGGATTGGAAGAGCACGATCATTGTACCACTGCATAAGGGTAAGGGAAATAAGAGTGATTGCAAAAGCTACAGAGGAATAAGTTTGCTCAGTGTACCTGGTAAAATATTTGGAAGAATACAGATTGGTAGAATACGAGAAACTACACAAACTAAGATTTGGGATGTGCAGGGTGGCTTCATGCCAGGGAGAGCATGTGTTGATCAGATGATTGCTCTCCAGGAGGTGATCAAAATGTGTTTAAGTGTAAAAAGGAAGATGTACTGTGCGTTTGTAGATATGGAGAAAGCATACAACAGAGAAAATAGGGAGAAGCTGTGGGAAATATTAAATGAATATGGATTAAATAAAGGTCTAATAAACGGAATTAGGGCAGTATACAACGGTAGCCGGGCCTACGTTAGCGTGAGAGGAGGTGTGAGTGAATACCTTAATATTGAGTAAGGAATGCGACAAGGCTGTGTGATGTCGCCCTGGTTGTTCAATGTATACATGGATAAATGTGTTAGGCAAGCATGTACCAATACAAATGGTGTAATTGCTGGTGATGTAAATGTATGGGTTCTGGTGTATGCAGATGACACAGTTTTATTAGGTGACAGTGTGGTTGAGCTACAAATTGCTCTGAGGAAGTTTGATGCAGTCTGTGAGAGCATGGACCTAAAGGTAAACGTGAACAAAACTAAGATTGTGGTGTTCAATCAGGAAGGTGGAAAGGAGAGCAGAGTATTTACTCTGCAAGATGAAATTGTGGAGCAAGTGGACGAATTGGTATATCTGGGCAGAATGTTTACTGCAGATGGTATAATGGATGGCGATATTGGACGAAGGGTCAATGTTGGAAGGAAAGTGATTTACAGTATGTGGACGATAACGAGAAACGAAAGCATGAGTCTAGCTGCGACACGAACAATCTGTAATAGTTTGTTTGTCCCATCAGTACTGTATGGAAGTGAGAGATGGGTATGCCAAACAAAGCACGAAACAAAAATAAATGCCGTGGTTATGAGATTCCTGAGAAGCGCATATGGTAAAACGAGAAGGGATAAGATAAAGAATGAGTGTAAAATGACGGAGTGTAGCGAGGAAAAGACGATGACGATAGATGTAAAAGTAATACATCACGTTGGTTTGGTCACATTGAGAGAATGAACAACGCAAGATTAACGAAGCAAATATATGTGGGTGAGGTTAGAGGTAAGGCCGGTCCTGGTAGGCCGCGTAAAACTTGGCTGAATGTAGTAGAATGTATGCTAAAAGAAAGAAATATTGGAGTTTTAAAATAAAAGGACATGTCAGAGACAATGTATGAATCTTGCGGAAGATAGGGAGGTATGTGGAGATAGGAAATCAAGAAGAAATATTGTGAATGAAAAATAAATAAGAGGCAGAGTTTGTTTTGCCTACCGCGCAAGGCAATGGCGTGATGGTTAAGTGAAGTTAAGCTTACTTGTAAGTACACTGTATATATTCAAGTATATCATTTGAATTGTTAAAGTAAGGTAGTATTTAGAATTATAAATATAACTATTGAAGCATCCTGTACTTGTGACAATAGATTACCGTTGTATGATAGTATGTGGGGTATTTTTCACACAAATAGGTGTAGAAAAGTGTAGAAGTTATACGCTCTTGCTTAAGTACGGTCGTATAAATCTTGAACGTATTGTATTGGGGAACCCATTAGTTTTCATTATTAGTTTCGGGCGCGTGATAAACTAGATTTAGCTTTAGCGATATTATTTCGTGATCTATTGCCTTTGGTTGTTCACTAATACATCCAACAGTGAGTTTCCACATATGAAAAAGCGCGAATTATTGGCTAAACTTTAAATCAAATTTGGAACAATCCTTTAAATTTTACGTTGTATTAAACTGTATCTACTAATTGTGTGATGAAACACGCTCCCGTTTGTGTTGTGTTCGCGGCGGTTTGTTTCCAACCGACCGCGATTATTTTAATTAATATCACAGCGCATTGTTTAGCGGGACACCAATTGTGAGAAAATCTAAGAGAGAGAGAAGCTAAAAAAACCGTCGCAGCGTCTTTCATACAATGAGACGCTTATGTCATCTTTGTAAAATTGGTGAGCTCTATCATTTACTTGTTTATTTAGTCATTAAGAAATAAATTTGGTTGCATGATCGAATTTAAATTGCTACTATCATTAAATTAAGTATACCGTGAAATTTTCAATCAACCAAGTCGAAAAGCTTATTTTAAGAAATGTCTAACAATTTTACCCACACCTTGACGAAAGTGCGCCGATGCACTAGCTAAAACACAATTTTCTGTGTATTTTATATGCATGAGTCAACTCGGAACTCACAATAAGTAAATAATAAATAAAAAATTACAATTTTGCACCAAACTGAGGACTGTTAATTAAACAACTAAATCAAAAAAGCTTACAATCTTTTTTAACTCTATGTTACCTAGATGTGCGAAATTTTGTATAAATATAAGAGCACTTCACATTTATTCAACACTCGAAATAGTCTACGTCAGTGGTATAAGCGATTTTACTGCGAATGTAACAAATAAAACACGAGGTTCATGTTATTGACTTTAAATCGTCACTATATAAAGCAGGTTTATACAATATGGTATACAATGGTAGCTGAAGAAACGATGTTGCCATTTATTACTCGGCTGGGAATTTTTAATTTAAGAAAATCTGAAGGCAACACCGAAAAGATATATGTAATAACCTCAAAAGTTAATTAAACCATTAAAAATCAATTAGCGTACACATTTGACTGTATAATTTTTTTCTGTAAGGTATTCGATGCAATTTCAAAGGTTTTTGGAGAATTCATTTAATCGCTATTTATTCCGAAATAATCCAGGTTTTTAAGCACTATTTGACTCCAGTAAAACAAAAATTCAACAAATGTTCAAAAGTTAACGGCTTATGAAGCCTAACAAACGATTCTATGAGTTGCAACAAATCAAATGTCCCATTACATTATATTAAGGGTACAGGCAGCAGCGTTATTCAACATCCAAACGATAAAGCGAATGAACTTAATAATTGGTATATAAAAAATTCCAATAAGCTCACAAATCAAATAAATAAGGTGAACCGTAACTGTTCACCATTGATAGTTCTTTTGGATGTTTTATCCACTATCATTAATATGAAAACGGAAAATCCTGTGGTCTCCAGATGGTCAATATGTGTCAATGAACAGTTCGAAAAGCACACTAAAAATTATGAAATGTAGCGTGCTGCAAGGTACTATTTCAGGCCCCTATTATTTAAACTGTTTATAAACGATTTATTACGTTTTACTCAATACTCATATACTGATGATACTGTTCTATTAATAACTGGTAGCTCTTGGCAGTTTGTAGCTAATTTAATTCAAACAAACATGTTAATTGTCAAACATTGGCTGGATCAAAACATACTATCCTTAAATAGTAAAAAAAAAATGTCTTCGTCTTTACTAGACAGTGACAATATTTTATTAGATACAATCACAATACACAATGCAAAATGTAACAGGAATTTTTGGAATTATAAAATATCTGGTCTTGAACATTGATCAGTTCTCTGATTAAAGAGAATGATTATTTGGGGTTTTAATGTGAGGGTACGCCGTCACTCGTATCAATTGTAGACTAGACCTCACAACCCTGTTGAGTAATTGAACAAAATGAGATTCATTCAAAGACTAATTTATTTGGTATTATTTACACTTTATATACAGATTTTACTATTACGTATTTTATTGTTTGACCCAGTTACTAGGTCATGTTTATTCATTTCAGCGCCTTTTTGTGCTTACTAATTATAATGTACATAGTATGTGTGTATATTTTCAACCTTGCACATTTTTGTATCAGCATAATAATTAACCTGCTTTATATTTATTCTACTTACTAATCGTTTTATATATTTTTTAACTGTTATGTCTTAATTCTAATTATTTCTCAACCTATTACTAAAATTGTTAAAATAATTATAGTTCTCAACTTATTACTCTTATTACTAAAACTTTGTTACAAATACCCTGTTTAATCTGTGCAAGATTAAACATTCTGCCGGGCCCGAAGTTCATGTTCAATTGCAGATTGAACATTCTGCCGCGACGAGGTGGTTGTGATGGCGTAAAGTTGTTCCATCTGGAATATTTCTTCCATCTTGGTACCTTTAGTTCTTCTATAGCTTTTAATTTATCCCGGAACTTCACCCATTTTGCTGCTGTGTGTTCAGGTACTTTTTGATCCGATTTGATTGCGCTTATCCATAATTCTTGTATTATTAGTTTGGCTGTTATTGTTATTGGACTGACCCACCCTAGCGGGTCGAAGATTTTTGCTGTTTCTGATAGTATGCTTCTTTTTGTTAATGTTTTGTTGTTGAGTGCTACCTTGAATTGAAAGCTGTCTTGATCTGGTAGCCATCTCACTCCTAGGGATTTTCTTGTTTCGTTTTGGTTGATATCCAGTGGTTTCGACGTTTCTTTTTCTTCTTTCCATAACTTTTTGTGGTTTCCTGCCCATTTTCTTAACGTAAACCCTCCTTTCGCTGATAATGTGATTAATTCTTCCTGTAAAGTTTTTGCGTCTTCTATTGTTGTGGTTCCAGTTAAAAGGTCGTCCACGTAATAATCTTTCAGTGTTACTGCTGATGCTTGCGGGTAATTGTTTTCTTCATCTTGGGCTAGTTGCTGTAATGTCCTTACCGCTAGGTAAGGTGCGGAAGCTGTTCCATATGTAACGGTTGTAAGTTGGTACTCTTTGATTGGTTCCCTTGGTGTGGTTCTCCACAGGATAGTGTGGTATTTGTAATCTTCTTTGTCAAGTTTGATTTGACGGTACATCTTCTCTACGTCAGCCATGAACACGTAGCGATGTTTTCTCCATCTTACTAAGAGGTCCCATAGATCCTGTTGTAATCTTGGCCCTACGTGCATCATCTCGTTTAAACTCTTCCCGTTGGAGTCCTTAGATGATGCGTCAAATACTACTCGCAGTTTGGTCGTTGTATTGGTTTCTTTCATAACTGCCTGATGTGGTATGTACACCCTGTCTTCCTTTGGGTTGGTGGCTAGTTTCATGTGCCCTAGTTGGAGGTATTCGTCCATGAATTTTTTGTAACCTGTCTTCAACTTGTTGTCTTTTAAAAATTTCTTGTCTAGCTGTAGTAATCTTGCGACTGCCAATGGTCTTGCGTTTTCCAGCGTGTCTGGATCTTTTTTGAATGGTATTTTTACTGTGTAAGTTCCATCCGGGTTCCTCACCGTGGTTCGTTGGTAATGTTCTTCACACTCTTCATCTTGTTGGGACATTTCCACTGCCGTTGGAATTTCCTCGAGTTCCCAAAATTTTTCTAATTGCGTTTCTTCTTCCCGTGATACCATACTGACTATCGTCACTTCTTTTTTATTTTCGGAGCTGCATGCTTCCTTAACTTCTTTGGTTGATGCGTGCGCTGCCGATTTTGTTTGCTGGTGTGTTGCAGGTTTTTGTATTCCTGGTGCAGTAATGTGTGGTGCGGGTACTGACACGTTGTGCACCGCCGTATTGCGTGGCATCTGATGTTGGAACTGTGGTCCATGCAATTAAAACATAGACGTTTTTCTCTCACGAATGTGATCCTGGCTTGTGTTGACAACCCTTTGAATTTGATGCAGTCACCCAACTTGTGATATTGGTTGCAGTAGACGCATGCTTGCCGTTTATTCTGCCACTGGGGGTTCCAGTGGGGCTGTCCTCGTGTCGTAGTATGGTGTGATTTTCTTGCCTGGGACATCGCTTCCATTGACTGGAATCTTAGTTTGAGGAACTCCATTACTTCCTCCATTAGTGGTATTTCATTTGGTGCTTTCAGCGATTGTTCGAATAGTTTGTTTGTCTCTGCGTCCCATTTCCTTGCTACTATGTGGACAATAAGAGGACCCCAGGAGGTTGTTTCTACTCCTAGGTTCTTTATTGCTTCCAGACACTCATAAGTGGTGTCATGCAGACGCCTTATTGCACCTGCATCTTGCTCTTGGATAGTGGGAAAGTCTAGAATTTTGTCTATTAAAACTTTTACCATTAACCGTTTGTTGTTGTATCTGCTCTCGAGAATTTCCCATGCTGTTTCGTAATTGCATTCTGCTATTTGAAGGTGTTGGATTAGTTTTGATGCTTCTCCTGTGACGTTGCTTTTAAGGTACTGCATTTTTTCTATTGTTGTCACCGTTTTGTTGGAGTGTATTATTTTTTCAAACAGGTCTTGGAATGTCATCCAATTTTCATAGCCACCGCTGAACATAGGTAGCTTTATTTCTGGCATCTTGATGCTGCATTTCTTATCTCCAACCATTTGTATTTTGTTTCCGAGTTCGATGCTTATTTGGTCACACCATTGTTCGGTTTTCTCGAACTCGCTGTTTGAAAAATAGTTGTCCTGATGTTTTGTTTCATGTACCTTGATGTGTTGGTGCAGGTCTTCAATTGCAGTCCATTGGCGCTGAATCTTGTCTTGCCATAACTTAAGTTGGACCGTGTTTTCTTCTTTCTTCAATCTTTCTTCTACTTGTTGTAATAGAGCACCTAGTTGTTGTATCTTGATCTCTTGTCGTTTCAATCGCTGTTCTTGTTCTTTATCGATCCCATCGTCTTCTTGCGAGGTGGTTGTTAGCTTCTTTTCCAGTTCTGTCAGATAGTTCTTAATGTGATTATATAGTTCACCCAATTTTTCAAAGTATTCTGATGTGTGGTAGTCATGATCATCTATCTGCAGTTTGGATATTTCATTATGTGTGCTGTTCGCATCTTCCCACCATGTTTCCAAAGCATTGCTACGTTCATTAATGTACACCTTGTTCTTCCGTGCCGCCGCATCTTTCTTCATATTTGTAAACATCTTCTCCATAGCCTTGCCAATTTCATTTTGGGTGTTGGCCAATTTGTTTATCTTCTCCATTTTTCGCTTTGAGTCTTGTGTTGTTTCTTATTTATAAAGCTTGATTTTCTTACCCACTGTCGATATGTTTCTTCTTTCCTATAAGGGGCGTAAATCCTTACAGTTGACAGAGGTAGACTTGCTGCTGTAACTTCTTTTGGCGTTGGTGGTGGTGAATTGAATGTAGCTGGAGGTGTTGATGTCTTCAATAGCCTGATGTTCAATAGCTGCTGCTGTTGGTGGTGGACGATGTCTTCAATAGTAATTAATTTTACTGGTTGCCGATGTTGGTGGCTCGAAGGACCATGACTAATTTTACTGGTTGCCGATGTTGGTGGCTCGAAGGACCATGTTCAGTTCTCTGATTAAAGAGAATGATTATTTGGGGTTTTAATGTGAGGGATACGCCGTCACTCGTATCAATTGTAGACTAGACCTCACAACCCTGTTGAGTAATTGAACAAAATGAGATTCATTCAAAGAATAATTTATTTGGTATTATTTACACTTTATATACAGATTTTACTATTACGTATTTTATTGTTTGACCCAGTTACTAGGTCATGTTTATTCATTTCAGCGCCTTTTTGTGCTTACTAGTTATAATGTACATAGTATGTGTGTATATTTTCAACCTTGCACATTTTTGTATCAGCATAATAATTAACCTGCTTTATATTTATTCTACTTACTAATCGTTTTATATATTTTTTAACTGTTATGTCTTAATTCTAATTATTTCTCAACCTATTACTAAAATTGTTAAAATAATTATATTTCTCAACTTATTACTCTTATTACTAAAACTTTGTTACAAATACCCTGTTTAATCTGTGCAAGATTAAACAACATAGTGGAAATTAAAAGGAATGAAATAATTTTAGGAGAAATATGCATTCCCTTTTTTAATACATTCAAAACAAAAATAGGCAACATTCATGGTAGAAACGAAAACAATAATCTATGTCAAATGGATCTTTAAAACTTCATGTCAGGTAGACGTTAAAACTTAACTTAAAAAAAATTGCAAAGCCGCCCGCTTCTATAAAATACCGATAATACAATCTAAGCGCTTGCAATCCTATTTAACTTAGTTTGCTTTATATTAAGAAACTTTATAAAGAAAAGCTATGTAAAATAAAATTTTCTTTAAAAATATGTCTACACATTTTTTTATAAAATTAATCGTTATTCAGATATTGAAAAAATTCAAGCTAATACTTAAATTTTACTTTAAGAATTATTTTGCCGCTAAATTGTGTCGTATCAAAAAATTGGATAGAACATAATTAATCGAAATGTTTATAATCTATTTGTTGGTATTTTGATATCTTTGAAATATACATATACATATACAATTTCAGAAATAATTGCTAAAAACAAAAACACTCTTCCTAATAAACACCCCTTACCGACGCTGAATTTCTACCAAAATCTAATCAGCTCTAGCAGAAATAAAATCAGGTTTAAATACGAAAGTACGTCAATTGTTATTGTTCAGAAGTTATCGTGGATACGGTAGCTCGGTCAAGGTAGAGGTGGAGGGTGTTCTACAGTGATTGCAGGTGGTATCTGTAAGCTTAAAGAGAAAAGAGGGCGCCAGCTAGAACAATAAATCAGCCAGCCCTAGATAAAGAGATCATTTGCCACTTTTCTAGCCAAGCAACAAATATATGAAAGGATCTGAGCGCTAGGAAAAATAGTTGTAAAGCAGAAAGTCCTCAAAACAAAATCGGTATATTAATTACAAATAATGGCAGTTTATAGTTTGCATTTGTATGTACACGTCTAATTTAATTCATATTCCCCAAAAAGTAAAAGGGAGATAATTCCCTAAATAAATAATTAATTCAATTGTTACACAAATCGTTAACCACAGAGATAATACATAGAATATTTGTGCTCTTAAATACACAATATAGCAGGCCACCCAAAGAGACATACTAGAATTTAGATAATGAAATCAAGTTAAATTTACATCCAAAAATGCAAAGTAATATACAGAATTTCAAAGCTAAATTATGCTAAAACATCGGTTTATAGTCTTTAATAAAATACAGTGAACAGGTAATTTAAGCATTTCCCAAGTTGTAAAGCCCCATTGAATAAAAGATTATAGTAATAATACAATTGCTATGAATAACTTGCAGTAAACAAATATAACAGAAATGATCAAGTGGTTTATACAATCCTTAACTAGAATTTGTTGAGCTGAATGCATTCAGTTACACAGTTTCTTACAAAACAGTGTTTAAATACATAGATTACCAATAGGCATGGTAATTTTTATACTCAAAATTTTACCCAAAGCAATTTCATGTAAAAGCGCAAAAATTGGTGCAATAACACTTAAAGTTTTATCACCAACATGTACATAGGTCCATACAACTTATAGGATTGGTCACAGATTAATCAAAGCATTAAGGTATCCAAAGACCGAATGAGTGGTTTATAACTTATCTTTTATATCGGAAAGTTATAATTTCAAGTATTCCACAGGTGTTCCGCCCTTGGAAGTCAGACCTCTTGCTAATTATGTAACAAGTAACACACTTCATCAGCCAAATGCCAGTATCTACAACTATATACGAATTATATACAAATTTACTAGAGCGTACCTATATCCATATTTACATAGCATACAAGTATATTTAGATGGTGTACGAAGAGTATATTATATGGCGTACAAAAAGTACCTCTTCAATGAGGCAGAGTATCAGAAAAGTATTAATTGTAACGTTCAGAAATGGATTCAGTCAAGTACGAGTATGAGGACAGCTGATAACTGTCTCGAACAGCTAAATAGTAATTGCTTTCCCCAGCGAATCTAAAGTGTAAAAACAACTTCGTGGGTACAGAGAAATTTGTGAGGTTAAGTCTAACCTCTTTAGCTAACTGTTTCAATGATTTTCTTAATGGATTTAGTTCTTAAATCGAACCAGATAGATTCTCTGCTTTTAGTATTTCCTATCTATATATATATATATATATATATATATATATATATATATATATATATATATATATATATATAAATATCCCATATAAATCGTTTGTACCCACTAATTATAGCGATTCGGCACAAAATTTAGAAAAATGTTATAAAACCGATAACCATCGATGGGCTAAATAAAGTCCAGCAATTTACACTTTTCGTTCACGAAACAACAAAATGGCTTTTCTTTCGTCAACCAACAGACAGGAAGTGAAAGTAAAAGTCAAATATCCGGATGTCAAACCGATATATACCAGTGACTCCCAACACATGAAGTTGAAATATAACTTATAAGTGACCATCAAAAAGTTTATCCAACCACTACAGAACTGTAATATATTCAAGAAACTACAGAGATAAGCTTAGAGCAATGTCATTATTTTTAGAAAACTAGAAAGTTCAAAGAACTAGGAGTAATCCATTAATTCTAATAGATGGCAAAAATTTACTTAATCGTACAGCAAAAGTAGCGAATGTAACAACGTAAGCGCGCACGCACGCACGCATGCACGCAAAACAATCTTGGCGAAACTTTGTGAAACGTGAAATGAACTAATAAGTCGATTTCGCGTTAGTGAAAAAAAAAGTCGATTGCAAAGTCTTCTATACCTATATATGTATGTGTAAGTTGTAACGTAAAAAAACCGACCAGATTAAATACTTAGGTATTAGAATTGACTCGCACCTCAGATGGAACACGCAAATTTGTAATATAAATAAAAAATGATGTATTTATTTAAAACTGTACGTCTCTATTGTGGTTTAAAATCTATGAAAACAATTTATTTCGGTTTAAATACTCACGCACACACGCACACTTGCACAGAGGCATACACGCACAAACGCACACACGCACACATGCGCACACGCACACGCGCACACACGCACACACGCACACACGTACACGTATACATGCACACACGCACACACGCACACGCGCACACACGCACACGCACACACGCACACACGCACACACGCACACACACGCGCACACGCACACGCGCACACACATACACACGCACACACGCAAACACGCACACACCCACACACGCGCACACACGCACACACACACACGCACACGCACACACGCACACGCGCACACGCGCACACCCGCACACACGCACACGCACACACGCACACACGCACACACGCACACTAGCACATGGCTGAATTTGAAGGCAGGAAAGCATCTTGTGTGTTGGGTTATCACATCAACCAATCAGTTATGAGTGTGCAACGTCTCTTTAGAATCAAATTTAATGAAGATCCTCCTAGCAATCCCTATATTCGCAAGTGGTACCTGAATTTTAAGAGAAATGGGTGCATTTGTAAAAAGAAATCAACTGGAAGGCCGTCAGTTAGCAATGAGATTTGTAGAGCAGGTAAGGAAAAGTTTTACGCGTTGTCCACAGAAGTCTTCTGTTAAATTCAGCACAGAGTTTGGCACACCACAGCAAATAGGTTTGAAAATTTTACGTAAACGTATAAATTTAAAGCATTACAAATTTCAGCTTGTTCGTGCATTAAATCCAAATCACAAGGTTCTATAAGATTTTCTTTTTGTGAGAACATACAGGCCTTGCTCGTAAATGAAAACTTTGTAAAATGTTTAGTCTTTAGTGGTGAAGCCACATTCCACTTCTGTGGGAAAGAGAACAGAAATAATGTCAGAATATGGGGCTCGGATAACACACACACACACACACACACACGCACGCACGCACGCACCTACCCACGCGCCCACGCACCCACGCACACACACACGCACACATGCACACCCGCACACACGCACACACACACACACCCAACACGCACACACACACGCACACACACACACACACACACGTGTGTGCGAGTGTACGTGTGTGCGTGAGTGAGTGTACGTGTGTGCGTGTGCGTGTGTGCGTGTATAAGTGTGCGCGTGTGCGTGTGTGCGCGTGTGCGTGTGGCCCGCGTGCGTGTGTGCCTGTGTGCGTATGTGCATGTGTGCGTGTATACGTGTGTGCGCGTGTGAGTGTGTGGGTGTATGCATGTGTGCGTGTGTGCTTGTTCATGCATTAAATCCAAATCACAAAGTTCTATAAGACTTTCTTTTTGTGAGATCATGCAGACCTTGATCGGAAATGAAAACTTTGAAAAATGTTTAGTCTTTAGTGATGAAGCCACATTCCACTTCTGTGGTAAAGTGAATAGAAATAATGTCAGAATATGGGGCTCGGGAAAACACACACACACACACACACGCACGCACGCACGCACGCACGCACGCATCTACCCGCGCACCCATGCGCCTACGCGCCCAAGCACGCACGAACCCACGAACACACGCCCACACGCACACACGCACACATGCACCTACGCACACACGCACACACGCAAACACCCACACCCACACCCACACACACACACACACACACATACGCACACACGTGTGTGCGCGTATGCGTGTTGGTTTGCGCGAGTGCGTGCGTGCGTGTGTGCGTGTCCGTGTGTGCGCGTGTGTGAGCGTGTGTGTGCGTGTGGGCCCGTGTGCGTGTGTGCGTGTGTGCGTATGTGCGTATGTGCGTGTGGTTCGTGTGCGTGGGCGCGTAGGTGCGTGAGTGCGTGGTGTGCGTGCTGTGCTGTGTGTGTGTGTTCTCCAAGCCCCATATTCTGACATTATTTCTATTCACTTTTCCACAGAAGTGGAATGTGGCTTCATCACTAAAGACTAAACATTTTACAAAGTTTTCATTTCCGATCAAGGCCTGCATGTTCTCACAAAAAGAAGGTCTTATAGAACTTTGTGATTTGGATTTAATGCATGAATAAGCACACACGCACACATGCACACACGCACACACGCACACGCGCACACATGCACATACGCACACACGCACACAGGCCCACACGCACACGCGCATACAAGCACAAAGCTTCAAATTCAGCCATAACAACGAGTTTTCAAAATTTTAGCTGTGAGGATGGGTAATTTTGAAATTAGGTGAATGATGATTGTTGTGTTGGTTGTTTAAACTTTACGGTGAGCACCATCAGCACACAAATAATTTACTCAGAGATAAAGATTTATTTTTCACCTCCTTACACAAGTACATATATTAACGTTACCCAAAAACCTATACTTTATATTACATACACAGTTGTCGTTTTTACAACTTGCCAGTGGCGTAACACTTTCCCCTCTTAAAAAGAAACTGTTTTACCGTTACAAATTTTACCTATCAGTAGGCTTGAGGGTACGTTTGCTGCGTCTGAAATTAGGTACCTGCATAGAAGGGTCTGACAACTTGGTCTCATTTGGCTGTATGTCATCTAGCATAACGTTACTGTTATTCCCTTCTTTTACCTCTAGGTCGATTACAGGATCGGGTAATTTCTATAATCTCTGGGTAATTCCTTTTCAAGACTCTCGCCATATTTTGATAACTGGTTAATACGTCTCCTCCAAAATAATCCGTCATCTAAGCTAATTTCATAATGCAAATTCCTAATTTTTTAATAACTTCACCAAATCTCCACTTAAGTGGACCTAAATAATTTCTCGCTGCAATTCTATCCCCTACTTCAGGTGATCTTTGCATAGTTTTTGGTAACATTAAAGAAAGACTAATTCTTATTGGACAGGAAAAATAAGCTCGGATGTTTTGTGTTACGATACTGTGTCATCTTATCTAAATTTTCTTGAAGATTTAATTTATTTGCTTGTGAACATTTGATGTTATGTTTTACTGTTTGAACATACCTTTCCACTTACCCATTTGTCGCAGGGGTGATATGGAGCACACCTTTTGTGCGTAATGTTCCAATTCAAACTTGGGGTTTACAAACTGTACTTCGTTATGAGTGCATAAACAATTTGGAATTCCAAAAATAGAGAAAATTTTAAACAATTTTTTTAAGCAATTGTATTATCAGTATTCATTTTGTTTAAAACGTGAACCTCCGGCCACTTTGAATATGTATCAACTAAAATAAGAAAATATACGTTTAAAATTGGACCGGAAAAGTGTACAAGAACTCTGTCAATAGGTGAAGATGGATAGGGCCAATGGTGTTTAATTTCAGGAGAATTATCTTTGTTTTCAGCACAGGTTCGACAATTTTGTGCTACCGACTTAATGTCATCATCTATTCCTGGCCAACAACATACATTGCGTGCTAATGATAACATACGTGCTATCCCAAAATGGGCACAATGTAAGTCTGCTAAAATTCGTTTTCGTAATTTAATAGGTATCACAACCCTATTCCCTCTTAGAATGCAACCCTTTTGCACTGTAAATTCAGATTGATCTACTACAAATCTTATTACATGTGGAACATTGTTGTGTATCTAACTTTGTTTCTTTACCTAGTTCGTCTACTGTTACTGGTAATGTTTGTATTTGAGAAATTTCAAAAATGTCCGACTCTTCTATAGTGTTTTCCGAACTTCTCTACAGTATTTCAAAATTGAAGCTTTGTAAGAATATAGCATAGTGTTGCATTCTACTAGCGGACATTATTGGTAATCCTTTAGGTGAAGATAAAAGTTTAGCTAACGGCGCATGGTCTGTATATAACACAAACTTTCGACCAAACAAGAATTGATGGAAACGATTTACCCCGAAAATTATCGCGTATGCTTCCTTATCAATTTGAGCCCAATTTCGTTGTGAATTGGATAAGTATTGTGAAGCAAACTAAATTGGCTTCTCCGAGCCACCTGGCATAATGTGTGATAACACTGCTCCCACCCCTACAGGTGATGATGATCATTGGCTAAGATAATTTGTAAATTATTGTTAAAATGTACTAAAAACTTTCAGATTTCATCATGTGTTAAATTTTATTTAAAGAATCTTCACAAGCCTTTGACCAATTCCATTTTACCCCTTTTCGCAATAACATTCTAATTGGCTCTAAGAGATCACTTACATCTTCAAAAAATCTAGCATAATAGTTTATGAGTCCCAGTAATGACTGAAGTTCTTGAATATTGTTTGGTTGCAAAGCATTTACTATAGCTTCTACCTTTAATTTGGCTTTATGAATACCAAACTTATTAATTCGATAACCACAATATTCAATTTCAGTTTTTAAGAATTCAGATTTATTTAAATTTACTTTAACATTGTAATTTAATAATCTTTTGAATACCTCTTCTAAGCGTTCAAGATGAATTTTATCATTTGGGGCAGTTAGCCTGCAGTCATCAATGAACACTGCAATTCCAGGTACCCCCAACCAAATATTTTCTATTTTTCTTTGAAATTTAGCAGGAGTACAACTTAGACCGTACATTAATAGTGTTCATTTATAAAGACCCTTATGAGTATTTAATGTAAGAAGTTTCTGGTCCTTATCACGTACTCTCATTTGCAAGTATGCTTTAGTTAAGTCAATTCTTGTAAACCTTTCCCCTCTTGCTAAATCTTGAAACAATTCATCGGTAGTAGGCAAAGGGTGTTCATCGACCACTAAATTTGGATTTAAGGTTACTTTAAAATCTGCACATAAACGTATCTTATTTCCTGATTTCATTACTGGTACAATCGGTGTTGCATAGTCACTATAATTTACTTTCTCTAGCTAAACTCTTAATTTCGTTCTCAACAAATTTTTTTATTACAAATGGAACAGGTCTAGCTCTAAATTGTTTTTTAAATTTATAGAGACTGGCTTGCCTTTAATTTGACCTATTTGCTTATCAAATAAGATGGAATATTTACTTAATAACTTCTTCAGAGCGGATTCAGTGGCGTTTGAAACTTGAACAACCCTTGCCGTATCAAAGATTTTATTTAAAGCACTTGCAGAGAATGTTCTTATCCATTCTCTACCGAATAACGCCGTTTTACTTCCTGATATAACATACACTTCCTTGTCGAGAGTCGCCGTCTAGTTTACCTATAACATTTAAATCATTATCAGAACAATATTTCAATCTTATGAGACTATGTTTTACTTTAACGTTACTTAAATATTTCTCATAATCTACACTACTAATAATAGAAACAGCTAAGCCACTATCGAGCTCCATTCTAACATTTTCATTCTTTAACAAGACATGTAACCAAATTTTGACACGATTATACTCATTGTTAACATCATTTATGTAAAATATCGGTTGGTCCTCATCGGTATTATTGTCAGTGTTCACTACATTGACAGGTTTCTGCAACTGCATGCACACTTTTTGTATGTGCCACATTCTTTTACAATAGTTACAGATACTACTTTTATGTCTACATTTATTTGCATAATGGGAACCATCGCATCTAAAGCAAGAAATACCATTTTCCTTTTGACTTGACTGTGGCTTAGCTTCAATTTTTTGTTTAGTACATTGTTTGGGTATTTAATTTTTTACTGAAGTTACTGAGTCAATGGACTTATCTGTAATTTCGTTGGTGTAAGACGACTCGATATTTTGAGCTAACTCTACTGCTTTTGCCATTGTAAGTTTCTTTGTTTCTAGCAGTCAGTCCCTTATTCGTTTGTACCTGATCCCGCATGTGAAGTGGTTCATCAGCACCATCTCCAGGAAGGTACCAAAGTTGCATGTCGTTGCCATTCTTCTTAATTCAGTAAAGTAGTCTCTAGTTGACTCCCCTTCATACTGAAGGCGATGATGAAACTTATAATAATCCGCTACCTCCAAAGGTTGCGGGTCGAAGTGGTTTTTTAATAGGGTGCACAATGCGTCGTATGCTTTTTCTTCGGGAGCATCAGGCGAAAAAAGATTACACTGTAAATCATATGTTTCTCCCCCTATAAAATATATAAAATAATGTAATTTGGCATCCCCTTCCACTTTATATATTTTAAAAGCCCCTTCCAACCGCTGTAGCTACCGTATGTATTTGGTTTTATTATCATATAATTTAATAAAATTGGCGGGAACATGTGGTGTCGGAGTCGCCATTATGTGATGGAAGTTTCTTGATTCAGAAATTTTCTTTGAATCGATTTCTCTAATTACCTCGACACCAATTCTGTTGTGTGACGGTGAGCACCATCAACACACAAATAACTTACTCAGAGATAAAGATTTATTTTCCACCTCCTTACACAAGTACATTAATTAACGTTACCCCAAAAACCTATACTTTCCATTACATACACAGATGTCGTTTTTACAACCTGACAGTGGCGTAACAATGATATTGACAGAATTAACAAAAATTATGATCTGTCCCTCAGGACACATTATACTGTCTAACATAATATTTATAGATAATAATCAATGATTTTTACATTTAATTAAAACGAACATAAACATAAAGCATCAAAACTTTGTCTTGCTCTGTCAGTTGAGGCATTTTGACTTTTCAAAATTTTAAATGTCAGAGTTGATTAATTACAACCCTGATTTAACACAAAAAAAAACGGGTGTACGCGAAACTTTTGAAAGAAAGGGTAACTAAACCAATGTAAACAAAACTTTATAAGTTTTTCTTTCCAGCGTTACCAACTGAAATGGTCTTAAAATAGATTAATCTAGTAATATTTATAAATGAAATCGAAAACATCATTTGTAATAACCCTTATAAATAATCCATATTATAACGAATAATTAGGGAAAATATCAAATTCTGATATCAAAGAGTTCCTGTCAAACTTTTAATCAAAATATGTTCCTAATTTAAAATCTTTTATATTGTATTATATTATTCATAATTTCATTCCATAATCTAAAGTCCACCCATAATTTTAAATAATCACTATTTTGTAACTATTATATAAGGATTAAAATTAAACTTTTGGCAAAATTTTACAAAAATATATGATTTAGAACTTTCCATACCCGTTCTAAAATATATATGAGTCATTAAGTAAATATTAGCTTCGATATGCAGCCGATTCCAATATGTCAATCAGAGTATAAGTTTTAACATTTTTCATTGAAATTTTTTTATTTTCATTCTTCCCCCACAAAATTTGAGAATAAATGTTTAAAATACGTAACATAAAAGAATTTAAAAGTAATTAAAAATACCAAAATAATTCATTTTAAACGCACTACAACGACATAATTATGTTCCATGTCACCAAATTATTATTATTATAATTTACCACAACCAAAACAATTAACCCAGATATTCCTGAAATTTTTTCCTTTAGAAAAATGATAAATTATGAATACATGAATCTTTATTGGTCTAGATTAATGTATATCCAGTCATTTTCTTATTCACATCCTATTTTCATAAAAAAAATGGGCGTCCTTTTAAAAGAACGGTAGGCATATACATATTTATGAAGAAAACCAAACCTTATTCTATGTAATTTTTATTGTACAAAGAACACTTTTTTAAGACAATTGTAATAATAAGTGGTGTAATTTATAAAATATAAAAAGTGGTTTAATAATAATATAATAAAGAAATAAGTAAAATAGTTCTCCAAAAACAAATCTTTAAACTAACTGGAGATACTAACCATTCACCACAAATAATGCCGTTGTCCCAGTCGGAAAATTCAAGTGGGCCGATTCAAATCTTTTGATTTGCTTAGTTACCACAATATCCTGCATGGTTATATTCACTTAACATAAATAATAAAAATCCAATGTAACACTAATAAAAATGATCTCGGACGCCAAGTTTTTTTTTAATTATGCTCGGAATAACTAAACCGAGTTTTACGATAAAAATTTTATCGAAATGTGAAAAAATAAAAAAATATACAGACTATGTTTATTAACAGTTAAAATGATAGGGTTAAATAAAATATATCTTAAAACTAGCCTTAAATTACTAAACAATCATTACATAAATACCTGTTTGTAAAATTTTTGTACACAAATTTTTAATAACCTCTGGTATCTAAACGATTACGGAAATTTCAACTGAGGTGATATCATCTTTGCCACAATATTGCGTAATATCTTGAAATAATGCTTTACATTGTAAGCCATACCCAACCATGGAATTTTATTTCTTATAAATTTGTCTTCTTGAAATTGAATAAACCAATATTTATTGCATTTTCTCGAACGTTCATATAATAAATGTAATCAAACTTTAAATTCTGCATTAAAAGCACAACGCAATCATAAAATGAAAGCGTACGTAACAATAGAATTAATTGTGCAATCAAAAGGGGTAAAAATTAAAAGTGTAAAAGTAAAAGTAAAAGTAAAATAAAAGTGCCTGAAAAGAGCAAATGTTTCAATTTTTAGTATAATGCGTTAAAATATCTTACCATCAAATCAATGGCACTTTCACTAAATTTAGGTGGAAACCAAAAAAAGCTTCCTAAACAACATATCGTTCATCAAGAAGTGAAAAAATGGACGCTTTAGGAAGTCAGATGATGTAGCCGTGCGCGAAGAGATTTGTGCATAATAATTTAAGAAATATATACCCTTAGGAAGATACGCACTTAAGTTACACCAAAATGCAAATTAAGTTGCCTACTTCATAGCTACAAATCATTAATAAATAAATTTTTCTTATGTTTACTACTGAATGAACGAAAGACCTTAAATTACGGTATATTTTAATACAACTCAAAATGGGTTGTTACACAATAGTACTCAACGTGTATGATAAGTAATGAAACAGCTTATGTGTAACGTCACATCGCATTTTTGACATTTGTTTGACACCTTTTTGTGACAAACCCGACATCTTGTTCGCTTTTCTTGAGCCATTATGAAGTGGTCCATTCTGTCGTACCTGGTGTCTAAACTTGAAAACCGGCTTCTTTTCGCAGACTGCTTCTTTCTGATTGCAGCAAAAACAACACAATCATTCTTCCAAGTGTTAGATGGTCTAGTTTTCCACCCTCATTTCTATGCATCTGCCAGGCATTATGCACACTCATATCAATGCACTGACATATCAGCGGAAAGTACCGTTTTGTTTGACCGGAAAGGGACACTTGGACATTCTATTTTCCCGAATTGTTCTGGTACCTCTAATACCTCTTTCTGCAAGTTCGTATAATAGTGGCACAGTTATGAAGAAATTCTCAAAAAAGATGTGGTATGGAAAATGACCTAGTGATAGAAGTACACATGTATAGGCTAGAACAACTGATGGTCCTAGGCCTAGTTGACGGTAGTCTCCATTTGTAACAGTTTTGGCACCTTGATATGGCTCAAGCCATACAATGTAACCTTTGTAGCTGCTGTCCAAAATTTGTAGCCGTAGCTTACATGAATGTTGCCCAAAACAGGGTATCATATTCTCATCCACACTATGGTATTTTGAATGGGACGCATACTCTACAAATCTCGAATTCAGTGCATCGAATACTGTCCGAACTTTTGCGTATTTGTCAGTTTTGTCTAAGTTACGATTGTCGCAGCAATGTAAGTGAGATAAAATAAATTCAAACCTGTCCGGAGAAACTGCATTTGATACGAGATCGTTATGGGTATCACCTACTGCTTCCCAGTACATTCTTTTCTGCGACACATTATTATACCCATTAGCAACAGTATACCCAAACACTTCGTGATCACTGGTAGTTATCTCAGTAGGGTATTTTTTTGTGAGTGCTGAGTATAAGTTAGAGTATTCAGTGATCATACTGAATATTTGATTATCAAAAAACAAGGAAAACAGTTAGTAGGGGCTTCGATTTTGTACAGCTGTTTGAACTACTGGCCATATGTTGCTGCTTTTTTATATCGCCGTCTTTCCACTCGTATTTCCTTTTCGTAAACACTTTTCTTCTTTTAATTCGAAAAAGAGCAATGTTATGTTCAGGGTCACCGCCCGAGTTATTTGGTGGTTCATTATTTATTGCAGGAAGCGGTGGATTGTCTTCAGAATCACCGTCTAAAAGCGGATCTTCTAACTGAACGTTATTTATCTCGGCAGTCGCCACGAGCTGAGATGGAGGCAAATTATTTACATCTGTTACCTCTTCACATGAATTATTTGGGGGCGTAATAGTAATATCCAACGCACTAGCCCCCCTGGTCCATGCTGTTCAATATTTCCAATATTTGGTGTAAGATATAACCTCTAAAATAAAATAATTGTGTTAAGGATGTAACACATGTATATGCCTACTGTCCTTCTAGAAAGACAGCAGCAAATCAACAATTATAACACAACGTGTGATGTAAATTCATGACCTTTACAAGCTAACCTATAAATATTGATGGCTGTAGAACAGATTTTCAGAAGCAATTTGAAGGGATGAATTCTGTTACACTAAAATACTTACCCTGTTAGTTTGAAATCCAGTGGATGGGACATTTTTATTTTTGTAAAACTTTGAAGCCACACAACACCTGTTTCACTTGAACAATCTTAAGTCAAACTGACAACGTGGATTCTTTGAGGCTCTTTTGTGCAATGTTCGTAGCACCATCGCTGTAGATTGTTCTCAAGTGACAAAATTTTAATTTATAGTATGCTGTCCTTTTAGAAGGACGGTAGGAATATTGGGTTAAGTATAAGCTTCGGCATTTGACGATCTTTTGCTAATGACTAGATTACAACGCCTACTTTTTGACTCACGTACGATTAACCTGTAGGATGCTGTCCTTTTAGAAGCACGGCAGGCATATCTGGGTTAAATATAAGTTTCGACATTTTACAATCTTTTGCTAATGACTAGATTACAACGCCAACCTTTTGACCCACGTACGATTAACCTGAAGGATGCTGTCCTTTTAGAAGCACGGTAGGCATATCTAGATTAAATATAGGCTTCGGCATTTAATACTCTTTTATTAATGACTAGATTACAACGCTGAATTTTTGATCCACGTACGATTAACTTGTAGGATGCTGTCCTTTTAGGACGGTAGGCATATCTGGGTTAAATATAAGCTTTTGCATTTGACGATCTTTTACTAATGACTAGTCAACTTTTTGACCCACGTACGATTAATTCATGCATTACCGGTTTTGCAATGAAACTTTTCCGAGAGTATGATACAGGGTGGCCCATTAGTGTGTGGAAGTGCAATAACTTACTTAGGATCAAAAATACAAACAAATGTTTTAAATAAAAGTTGTTATGTTTGCGCAGATACACATTTCTAAAATACTTTGAGATATACAGGGTGTTCATCCTAAGCGAGACAAGATGAAGTTTACATTATTTAATAGGACACCCTGTATATTTGTTTACTATCGAATTCAGCGTAAAGTTCTGCATATAGCCCTATCTTTTCTTTTCCCATAAATTGCGACGTTGCCAAGCTGGAGCGAAAAGTATGAAGATTTGATGAAAATTGGTGCACTATAAAAGTTGCCAAATAAACGTTATCACTGATAAGCAACTAAACATATTTGGTAGGTACGAAGGTAAAGGATGGCTGAAATGTCTGAACATAGTAGAAGTTTCGTTTGGGGTTCGGGGTGTTTTTTGGATAAGCATTAATTCAGAAGATTTCAATTAGCAAAAATTTCATTTTTTTAAATGGAACACCCAGTATATTATTTTACCATCTTGTAAAACTATTTTATCCCTTCGAATTATGTCTGTATAATGTACTCTCTAAAATTGATTGTTTTTAAGAAAATTGCATTTTTAGTTTATGATTTAGAAATATTCATGTTTTTAACAAGCAAGCTCTGAATGTGACGTTTAGAATACTTCTTTCTATAATTTTTTGTGACAAAATGAAACCAGTAATTTTCTACCTTTAAAAACTGTCATAAAATAAATAGGGTATCTACAGTAAGGTCCGAAAGTCCTGCAACCCCCCCCCCCCCTTTTTGTTTTATGATGCATACTTAAATGTAATTTTTCTTTTCAAGAGATGGACACAAGTACGTATAGTGTGGAAGAACGTGTTTTGGCAAGTACATGGGCTCATGAACGTGCACACTCCGGGAAAACCATGAGAGCTGTGCAAGGGGATTTTGCGGCACGATTCAATAAAGAAGCGCCACCCAAGAGAACGATACAGCGATGGCAACAGAAACTGTTCACAACTGGATCCGTTCTGGATGGAAACAGGACAGGTTGACCATCAACACGATAAGAAACTTGTGCAGCAGTGGCGGATTCTGTGACCAGATCTCCCAAGAAATCATTGCGAAAAAGATCTTCTGAACTTGGAGTTCCAAAAACGACTATGCTGACACACATGAAAAAAGATCTGGAATTAAAATGTTTTAAGCCAGCATTCGTAAACGAGTTGAGTGATGAGGACATTCGGCGAAGACATGAAGCTTGCTCAAGATTACTCGATGTGTTTGTGACACTCCCGCAGCGAGGCAAAGTTTTCTTCTCAGACGAATGTGCAATTTACCGATCGTCTCGGAATAGGGGTATTTTCTTCTGGAGCAAAGAAAATTCATATTATTATGAAGAGTTAGAGAATAATCCACCACATGTTATGATCTGGGCAGCAATGTCCAGTAGGCATCAGATAGGGCCGTATTTTTTTGACGGTACTGTTAATCAACATTCTCACTTGGAAATGTTGCAGGAATGGTTCATTCTACAGCTTCAAAGACTGAACATTCTTGATGACAGTTGGCTTCAACAAGATGGAGCTCCTGCTCACTACGCTCTCTGTGTCCGAGAATTCTTGGATGAAGTGCTACCCCAGAGATGGATAGGGAGATGATCGCAGCATCTGCCAGCGCCGATCGAGTGGCCTCCCAGGAGTCCAGATCTGACATCATGCGACAATTCTCTGTGGGGAATAATTAAGCAGAAGGTCTTGAAACAACGATCTCAGTCTGTTGAAGAATTGAAGGAAGCTGTTAGGGAGGCATTCAGGGATATCATCCTGCCTATTCTTCGGAAAATCTCACACAGGACCTGGCGCCGCATCATTTTGTGCCGTGACAATGACGGTGTCCATACTGATATTCTGGACCACTATACAACCTAAAACTGTAACTATCAACATATGCTGTGGCATGTTCGCAAATACACATACAACACATACAATCATCACACAAATAGGGGGTGGTGACAGGACTTTCGGACCTTACTGTACAAAACTTAATTAAGCAAAAATAACTTTACCAACAAATGAAATGAAAATATCCATAGTTTTAACAAGTAACCTGTGAATTTGACGTTTGAGCAAGTCAGAGTGATGAGTTATTACCTAGACGTGTTGTAATGTGTAGCTATTAAGAACGAGAAAGCAATTAAAATCATGAATTTTCCGATAGAAGAATTGACAGATATGATTTTTGTACTGGGTGTCATTGATAAAAACTGTTTACTCGCACAAATGATTTATCAGCAGAAATTTCCAGATAAAAGACAGCCAAGAAAAGCGGCATTGGAAAATGTGCTTCAACGATTTACCAGAACTGGCAGTGTAACTTACGAAAAAAGCGAAAGATTGAAGACTGCAATAACAGAGGACAACGAGATGACCGTAATATTAAAAGTTACGGAGTATCCTCACAACTCGACACAGGAAATAATAAAACAAACCGACGTAAGTCGTACTGTCGCCCAAAAAATTTTGTCTAAGAACAAAATGCATCCTTACCATATACAACGAATGCAGGAACTATTGGATGATGATTATGAAAAGCGGTTAACCTTATGTGAGTGGGTTCAACAACAAATTGAGCAAAACAGAGATTTTTTCAATCTTGTATTATTTATCGATGAAGCAACTTTTCATAAAAATTGGTTTTTTAATAGACACAATTTCCATTATTGTGCAATAGACCAACCGCATTATATACGGACTATCAGTCAATCAAGGTGGTCATTAAATGTATGGGGTGGAATAATTGGGAATCATGTGATAGGCCCATATTTTTTTAACGGAACTGTTAATGGGCAAGTTTATTTAAATTTCTTACAAAACTAATTACCACAACTACTTCAGCAATTACCTGCTCATGTTAGGCGGCGAATGTGGTACCTACATGACGGGGCACCAGTTCACCATACCCAACTGATCAATACACATTTAAATAATGAATTTCCCGGACGATGCATAGGTAGAGGAGGACCCCATAAATGGTCACCTCGTTCACCACAACTTACAAAAATGGATTTTTTTTGGTGGGGTTATGTCAAAGAACAAGTATACAAAACACCCGCGACTACTAAGGAAGGCAAGAAGAATAGAATTAGAGAGGTTTTCCGAACTGCTGATGTCGATGTGTTACATCGTGCTAGTTGAGCTTTTGAAGATCGCATACATTATTGTATGGAAGTAAATGGTGGTCATTTTGAACATTTAATAAAATAGTTATCTAACGTTTTTTTAGTTCTTTCTTATTTGTTGTTAGTTATTTTTGTTTAATTTGTTTATTTTGAGTTTTGTAGATACCGTATTTATTTTATTACATTTTTTAAAGGTAGAAAATTACTGGTTTGATTTTGTCACAAAAAATTATCGAAAGTAGAAGTATTCTAAACGTCACACTCAGAGCTTGCTTGTTAATAACATGAATATTTTTAAATCATAAACTAAAATTGCATTTTTGTTAAAAACAATCAATTTTAGAGAGTACATTATACAGACATAATTCGAAGGGATAAAATAGTTTTACAAGATGGTAAAATAATATACTGGGTGTTCGATTTAAAAAAAATGAAGTTTTTGCTAATTGAAATTTCCTGAATTAACGCTTAACCAAAAAACACCCCGAACGCCAAACGAAACTTCTACTATGTTCAGACACTTCAGTCAGCCTTTGCCTTCGTACCCACCAAATAAGTTTATAGTTTTCGCTCTAGCTTGACAACGTCGCAATTTATGGGAAAAGACAAGATAGGGCCAGATGCACAATTTTACGCTGAATTCGATGGTAAACGAATATACAGAGGGTCCTATTAAAAAAAAGTAAACTTCATGTTATCTCGCTTAGACTGAACACCCTGTATATCTCAAAATATTTTAGAAATGTTTGTATTTTTGATCCTAAGTAAGTTATTGCACTTCCACACACTAATGGGCCGCCCTGTATATCTTTCATAGTTATATTTGTATGTATTAATAGCTCAAACCAAAATGGAGTAATTGCGATCTTTCTTCCACAAGTAAATAAGGCAAAATGTTATAAAAACTGGAAAATTTAGTTCGCTTTAATAAAAAAATAAGAAATGATGTTCCATTTGTATCGTTTTAGTTTGTTGTTAATTCCTCGGCCATTTTAACATTTAATCGAATCTGCAGGTTTAATTGTGTCGATTACGTTTAATATGGTACACAGTGTATATAAGTAGCACCTATATAAATAACGCAATGCTGGATAACAAAAATTTTACTAAAAATTACTTATAAATATCGATATTCAGTATATTTCCCCTAAAGCTATCAAAAAGTAAATATATTGATTTTATACTTACAAATACAGTTTTGCCGTAACTTGTAGCTAGGTACTCAGCTCATGTTGCATAAATCACAATCTTGCAGTTGCTCGCATTTCCATTACCGCGTCACCTGTAACAATAAAAGAAAAATTGTAATATCTAGCGGATATTTTTAATATTTATGTTCAATCCTTATAATTTAGTAATCGATAATAAGGTTCGTTCGAGTAATTGCCGATTCCAGACAATGACAAATACACCTTTAACACGCTACTTAACGTATTTATTTGAAAAAAACTCCGACTGAAGTTTTAGGTGAACGTACCCCTTTTTGTCTATACGAATAAAATTTTCAGTAGATATCAATCTTCTATTTAACTGAAGGTGAAGCAACCTTTATATTTGATTTGGACAAAGATAAGACCGATTGTTGCTTTTATTCCCAACGGAACAACGTATGCAGAAAGAAACTAAATAATTTAAAACTACGTCTCCCACATCCCGTATAAAGACGAATTTTGAAACAAAAATCTGAAAAAGTTAAAATAGAAATTTATAAAGATGGGTTTTGCATTTATTATTAAACACGTATTCGTCCTTTAACTTTTTATTTAAATGTGCTTTTCTTTACAAAATACGACGAATTTTACAGCGTTTGAAGCATAGCGACACTTTCTTTTAGAATATTTTGTAGTAAAATGTAAAATGTGTAGGGGAAATGCTGTTTCGTTCTACCTATTCTTGTATGTTTAGAAATTTATTTGACGTTCTAAAGTGTACAAAAGAATAATTAATTACTTTCTACCGTTTACTTATGAAAATAACCAATACGGCTTTTGAAATATTAATTAACAATTTTGTGAAGGCTTTGTATTTTCAGGCTTATTCGAAAAATTCCGTATACAAGTAAAATGTTAGGGTAATCGATAAAAAATTAGGACATAGATTGAATAAGTTAATAATTTGTTTGTAACTTTCACGATTTTATTTTGTATAAATTAATAAACAATGCAGTTCGGTAAAACATGTTGTCGACCACTAGAACTGCATACTGAATCTCTAACTAGAGCCGTTCCTAACTATTAAAGGTCGAGACACACATCACAGGACCGAGACAGGACCGGACTACTGCAGTGTGACGGCCGTCGCAGGGTTAGCGACTAGCCGTGACAAATTAAGTGTACCTGTTCATACTCGTCCGGGAAGTGCGCGTGAAGTGCTTCCGGGCCGTGACAGGGCATTTCCAGAATAGATATTTTTTATTTTTCATGGTCCACACACTGTAGCCAGTTATTAAAAATTCGTCGGACAATAGTGAGCAGAAATAGACGCGGAAAGATAAAAGTGCGTTTAAAAAATACAATCATATTTTGCAGCAAATTTCTATTAATTAAAAAAAGTCAGCTGTTCTGTAACAGCAAAGGCAGCATCCGTTAATCGTCCACGAAGTCGAGGCAAATTTTCCATATTTAATAACCTCTCAGATTGTTGGACATTTTCATTTTGTTCCATTCTTGGATCAGGTAAAGTATAATCCTCATTTTTACGTATAAAGTTATAAAAAATACAAGCAGCCATAACGGCGTTGGTTATAGTTTCGGGATTTCCTTGAAGCCTCCTATAAATATTATAAACTTGTGTTGTAAAATGCCAAAAGCATCTTCAGATATTCTCCTTGGTCTACTTAAGTGAGAATTAAATATAGCTTTATCATTAGGTAAGTCTCTACCTGGACAGGGTCGCATCATATATGGTTTAAGAGAAAATGCTTCATCAGCAACAATCACCATTGGCAAGTCTATATTGGTTCCAGGCAGTGTTTTACTAGATGGGATGTTGTTAATCTGGTTTTTTAATAATAATCAAAATTTACTAAAATACCATCAAAAGAATTTTTTCCACAGGACCCTACGCCTGCCGCTATAAAGTTATATTTTACGTCAACTAATGCGAAAAGCACAATAGAGGAGTAAGTTTTTATATAGTTCCAATATAAGCTTCCTGGCAATTTTGGGGCTTGTATTGTGACACGCTTCCCTCCAAAGCTCCAATACAATTAGGAAACTACCACCTTTCCCAAAACTCATTTCCCTTTGGTACTGGCATCACCTCATCCAATAAAACATTAACTAAGCTCTTGCATGTTTCAAGGACAATAGCGGCTAATGTCGATTTCCCAATCTATAGTAAAATGAAATTGTCTTAAAAGAATCTACGGTAGCAAGAAAACTGAAACAACAATATCAGTTGTAGTGGTTATTTTGCATTTATTATTATCTAAAAAAAGATATATTTTTATATATTTTAGGTGGGGTTGACGAGTGCAAAGAAGTGGGCTTCTATTCGTGGTCAGAAAAACTGTTCGAAGACTGTTTCTGGACAAGCTGCTGTGCAAAATCGAAAGTATTAATACGAGGATCTATTAGAATTTTAGATAGACACATAGCAACAGAAAGGCAGACGCTCACGAAACATAAGACTTTAGTCAGGAAGATGATGCTGTTCCGGGTGGTTCTACACACATAGAATCACAATCTACGGATAATGATCTGGAAGCTCAACAAGTACATGAATGAAACAGTTAAGAGTCGTCCTAGGTAGTCTCGGCACGAATACGTCTTCAACTTCTCGAAAAGGCAGTTTATACGATCAACTTTAAAACGAAAGCAAACTCATGACAATGTACTAGAGGAAACTTCATCTAGCCAACTTATGGTCTATATTTTGAAAGAAAAGGAATTGGAAAGAGAAAAATCGAAATCAACAGCCGAAAACGTTGAACCTACTAAAAAACATCCTGTGGATACTTTCTTGGTTGGTGTTGCACCAGTTTTAAAATCGCTTAATCATATTCTGTTTCACGAGGCAAAGGGAGGGATTTTTAACATTGTGCTGGGGCTTGAATTGAAACAGCTTCCGCACAACCAGCATCAGAACAGCTAATTCAGGTCAAAATATTTGCAATTCTTTTTCTCAAGCACCTTCGTCTTTGAACGGATCAGTCCCCACTCTGTACCCGTCACCTCTTGAAGGAAAGACCAGAACAAATTATTGTAATTTGGACGAACAACAAAATTCATCTCGTTCAGCTATGTATTCAATTGATTTTCTGAATGAAACTTTGACAATCTCCAAAATATATCTTTCTTTCTCAATTTACTTTTTAGCTTCTTTAACCCATTGCCTGCCCTGAGCTCCGTTTGGGGATTTTGTGTTTTACAGAGTATGAGTTGGCAACACTTACTTATAGGCACGTAACATTTACCAGTTACGGTTGTTTATAGAGTGATACCCATTTGGGGATCATGGCACATTCAATGTATTTCGATTAGGTGCATGCTACATTGTTTATTACAATTGAAGACATGGCTGAGCGGCAGTTTTTATCTCTAAACCAGCTAGAATCTCTACTAAATGACTAGGAATGTTTAGACTCCCTCTACGACGACGGCGAAATACATCTTGTTCAACTACCACCATATAATGTTGACAATCTTTCTGATTTGGAAGAAATCGATGAAAACATTCTAGATGATACAATGCCTCGCGATGTTCCAGGAAAAATAGAGCTCCACTACAATCCAGCAGAATTACATTCAGATGAAGGCGATAACCACTTGAATTCATTTAATCTAGCTCCAAGTCACTCTAAAAACACTTCAGGCGATGGTATTGGAGAGGTCCCCTCAGATAAAAACATTGAGCCTAAAACCGAAAACAACGCTAAAAAGAGAAGGTTATCGGTTCCTAAAGCTAAACTAATAAACGACAAAGAAAAAATTAAAACTGCATTTAAACCTGAAAAAGGCCGATAAGAAGAAAAACCAGTCGAAGTAAACTGAGTCAGATCCTGTATTTAGCTTATTACCTCCTGATGAAAACGAAAAAGATAAAATAAAAAATATAGAAGCTGCCCTAAAAGATAAGAACCCTGTAGAGATTTTTGAAAGTGTCTTTGATGAAAATGTGTGTGATTACATAGTAAGACAAAGTGTAATTTATGCTGCACAGAATAACCGCCACACATTTACTTTTTCAAATGAGTGCCTAAAGAAGTTCATTTGGTTCCTTTTTTTCACAGCGTATCACTCCCTTCCTCAAGAACCATTATATTGGAGCGAGGATGAGGATATATCCATTGATTGTGTGAGGAAGTGTTTTTCAGACAACAGATTTGTAGAAATAAAACGTAATCTTCACTTCAACGACAATTCCAAAAGCCAATAATTGATAAGCTAAATAGTAACTTTGTAAAATTTGGAGTAGTTTCTACAAATTTAAGCATTGATGAACAAATAGTCCGATACTACGGTCACGATTTCCTGAAGCAATTTATTCGTGGAAAGCCTATACGGTTTGGCTTCAAGCAGTGGTTACTCTGCTGTGGGGAAGCAGAATACTATTTTCTTGCCGATCTTTATGAAGGCAAAAAAGTGCAGATAGAGAATGCTCCGTTGTGCTATCCAAAATCTCTGTACCTGAGACTCCAGAAAATCATGTTTTTTATTTTGATAACTTTTTTACAAGTTTTGACTTGGTGAACTACTTATCAGAAAAAAATGTTTGTGCTACTGGAACGGTCCGCTACAATAGAATGAATTCTTGTTCTATAAAGTCTGACAAAGAAATGAAAAAAGTAGAACGTGGTGTAAGTGACTATCGATTTGATGAAAATAACAAACTATTTGCTATTACTTGGAAAGATAACAACAATGTAAAGGTTTTGTCTAACCACAAAGCAATCGAACCATAGTGAACAGTCATTCGGTGGTCTAAACTTGGAAAAGAGAAGGTAAAGGTTCCTCAGCCAAAATACATCACCACTTACAATAAGTGGATGGGTGGAGTTGATAGAATGCAAATACAGAACAAAAACAAAAGCTAAAAGATGGTACTTCCCTATCTTCTTAGTCAATGTTCACATTCTCTCGTGCATAGCAGGACAAAAAATGACACTGCTTGATTTCAGAAGAACAATTGCAGGAACTTACCTGGCATTGACATCTCTGACCAATCCAAGAAACATCGGAAGGCCTGCTCTACCTAAACCTTCCAATAAAAGAGTTCTGGAAACTGTGAGGTTTGATCCTGTGGGCCACTTCATAGAAAGAACCACTGACGGCAAGCAGCGAAAATGCGGCATATGTAAGAGAAACGTAAGGAAGCAGTGCTCCAAGTGCAATGTGGGCCTCCATGTTGAATGTTTCCAGACGTGGCACAAAAGAATCTAATGTGTCATGAAGAAAAACACAATGTATCCTATAAAAAACAATAAATATGTGTACATTTGATAATTTGTAATTTTTTAACCACTCGTGTCATCATCCCCATTTGGGACTTTTTTTGAAAAATGGTATAAAAGGCGTAAAAATCAAAAGATTTTTTTTTAAATAGCTTTCTGGGTTTCCTGCAAGGTATATATGCTTGATTAAACTAAAAAATCAAATTTAAAAAATTTGGCAGATAGTGGGTTAATAGCAAATCAAATGACGATTTTGTCATTCGAAAATATTCTTAAAACTTCGTTTCGGCGCATGTCAAATGAGGAAAGAATGTTCGGAACTCTCCTTCCACGCATTAACCACCCACTTTCCTTTGATCTTTCTATGTCGTCTACGTTTCACCTCCTTTCTTCTGCTAATGGCCAAATCACGGTTTCGGAAATTAGAAAACATAATTGCTATACTACACAAAACTTCAAAACCACTAACACGAAACGTTTTGGTTGCACCCCTGCCTGGGGTCTGCACTCTGCAATGTTCCGGACTAGTGTGGCTTATAAATTAAAGGAGAGTGACGGTACAGTTACACTGCAGTTGTCCAGTCCTGACACAGTCCTGTGATGCGTGTAAATCACGCATGTGGCCGGCATAAGGAGCGGCTAAAATTGAAGATTTCTTCTAATATTTTATTTTTATACAATTACACAAATGTTACTATCGTAAATTTTAATTTTCGCTTAAAATACAAACATACCACCAGCACACCGGCCTATGAATACTACATACTGTATACATTTTCATATGAAACAGATAAGAAGCCGAAGCCCAAACGAAACACGTTGCTATTGTATTACGTACTCACGCAAACACCACATTATTTATAGCTTTATAATGACATAATTGGTAATTATTATAATTTTGTTGCACTTGCACCAAGGAGACAGACGACGCTGAATACCGGCGCCCTTTTGCAACTTTTAATAAATCGGCCGACTTCATTCAATTGCACTGGAAGTGTATAGAAGACAAGAGAAACTCAGTAAAATAATTCACAAACACGGGTGTCTTGTGGTTAAGTGAAATGAGATTGAAATTGAATAGTGCTGAAAATTTCCTGATTTTTGTATTAAAATCAACGGTAAGTGCTCTATACTTCTCTACATTTCTCGAGATTTGCATTTTGAAACCGAGGCATTAGAAATTTGAACTTAATTAGTATTAAGATAAAAAGATTGAGCTTGTTTCGATGAGTATTTGCATATTACATTGGAAAGCTTTTAAATATACGCGGTAATTTTCGGGTAGCAAGTAGAAACGCTGTTATAATGACGTGTATTTGTTAGTCAGTCGCGTCTAGTAAGCGATCAGAGTTGGTTGAAATGCGATTACTGCAGCTTAATTTATGCTGCAATTAATACTGTGTAATTATAACAAAAAGTCAGTTAGTATTGTGTAAAGAGAATATAAATGATATTTTCCGTATTGATGCGAGGAAAAGCTAAAGTGATAAAACATGCAATTGCTATCGAGTTGGCGGAAATAAAAAGGGTTGCACCATAGTTTAAAATTCGCAATGAAAGTGACGTAATAATTATATGTATCAGAGCCGTAATCAATTCTGTTTAAATAGTGAACAATAAATATAATAGACAGTAATCGATCCAAATTGGTAAATCAAAGATAAAGGACAGACAATAACTCGAATTTATTGATGTATAAAAAGGGAGCATTTGCGGTTTGTAAATAGCTTGCATTTTTTTGCACAAGCTATTTGTAGTTCAACTGAACAATTAAGTAAAAATTGGACAGTGTAAATATATCAAGCAGTTATTTAGAAAAAAAATTATTAAATTGTGGAAAGAAAGTTAGGAACGTCCTCTATAACGAAGAGATAAGGAGAACTAAGGGAGCGGTTCCAAGTTAGCGGGAGCATTACATAATCAGTTTTTCAACAAAAATAACAAGTAAGAACCCTTTTTGTTTGTGTGAACAAATAAAATGTTTTTGTGTTTGATTATTTCCTTCGTCTGTCAAATTTGAATTTTTAACCAATCGCGTGCTTGGAAACTGCTTTGATATGACCAATCAAAATAAAATAAAGAGACTATTCACCTTGGTGCTAAATAGTCGACTATTTTTATAAATATCCTCAATTGTCGCCGAAGGGACGGCATTCAATAACAAATAATCCACCCGAAAATTTCAATTTTTTCAAATGAAATCACTACTAATGGTATTATAAAGTTACCTATACTTAAGTAATTATTGTTTGTTGATAATAAATACATAAAATAATCGAATTTCGCATTTTTTCTGAAATTATAATTATATTGGTCACAATATCTTTCTGTGTGTTTTTCCTTAAACATATAAAAATATTGTTGGCTCAGGAAATAATCTTATTAAATATAACACGACCTCGATAAATTACCTACTATTTTTATTGCTACTAAATTTCTCGTGTATTTTATAATTTATCTGGACATAATTTTGGAATTAATAATCAGATTAAGGCTCTCGAGCTAAAGCTCTTGAACTGTAATCAGATTATTAATGCCAAAATTACGTCTCGACAAATTGATTTTAAAATACACTTGAAATTTAGATGCAATAAATAGTCGACTCTTTATCGATGTCGACTATCACAATTAAGCGAAAAACTACGTTTAATTGTGATACAGATTTTACATGTTAGTTTTAAGAATATTGTTTTACATTATAGGTTTGAGTTTTGTATATAACATTGTAAACAAAACAGTCTGCATTTAGAATTTGACTTAATTAAATATTATCACTTTTGATTCATTTTTATTATTGACTGTTGCAAATCTTAAACGATTATACAAACACTGCAAGTAATCAGTATCTTGATTTTCAAATAGTATTATACGGGACAGTCCCTTTTTAAACACACCATTCCGTATATGTATTTTTTAAATGAATTACGTAAATGTTTCTTATTTAAAAAGAAGTCCTTTTTTTGTTCCGTTTCTGACGTTACATTGTTTAGAAGGAATCAATCAAAGTCTAGACAATACAAAAAAAATAGCGTGACTTTCAGATAAGGCACAATTTGATGACATCACAAGTTCTAAAATTTACGAGACCATTCCAGCACCTTTGTCGACTTAAATAAATAGCGCGCGATCCCAATTACGAGACAGAATTAAGTATCAAGGCCTGGCGCGAAAAGAATTGACTTAAGACGGCGTCTTGTATGTGCAGAAAATAAATACACCGGTGCGTGTAAATAAATATAGTGTAAATAGTTCCTTAGATAAGGTTAAGTTATTAGAAAAATAATCGTTAGTGTATCTGTGTATCTAGGACGGTAGAAAATCAAAAAATGCCAAAAAGAATGTGTGCATTTCATAGGGATTTGGAAACTGAATAACCATTTATTAAAAATACAACCTCAGATATTGATGTAAAGTGCTTAAAATGTTGTGCACAGTTTTTTCTTGCACATGATGGAAAGGCGGGAATTGTTCAGCGCATATCAACACTTAAGCACAAAACGGCAGATATTGCTGCTTCTAGTAGTAGCAAAGTGTCGTCTTTTTTCGTAAGGATACATTTGGAAATAAAGAACAAAAGCTACCTGCGATTGAATGTACTTGGTCATACCACAACATGATCCATAATCATTCCTTTCGTTCTATCGACTGCACTAGTAAGCTAATAAAAAGTTGCTTCCAACAAAAATTTGCATGTGCTAGAACATCTGAAGGTATTGTGTGTAATATTTTACAAATCAATCATTAAGTTCCATACAAAATGACATTGGAACAGTTAGTTTTGTAACAATCTATACCGATTGTTCAAATCACAGTAACGTCAAAATTTATCCTACACTCGTATGATGTTCCATGAAAGACAAGGGCATTCAAATAAAACTTTTCGAAGTTCAAGACCTTCCACGAGATACTTCAGCCATTAAACCCGAATATATCATTAAAACGGTTGACAAACACGAATTAACAACAAAAGTAATGGCAATGTGTGCTGATAACACAAATTGCAATTTTGGAAGAGCAGCAAGATATGTCCAAAATAACGTCTTTCAGAAAATACATCAGTTACTTAAAAGACTTTTAGTTGGGGTGAACTGGCTGATCATATCGTTCATAATTGTATGCAACATCAACTGACTTCTTGCCTGACATCGAAGACATTATTGTGAAAATCAATAGCTATTTCTACATTTACACTGTTCGAGTTGAACAATTAAAAAAATTTTGTGGGTTCGTTAATATTGAAACTGTTGGGATACAGTAAAGCCAGATGATTAGCATTGTAACCTTCGATAGAAAGAATATTAAAAATGTTCAGAGTTGCTTTTTCTCTGAAAAAATTGTCCCACACAGATTCTTAATCGTTTTAGAAACAATTTCTATGAAGTTTGGCTGTGGTTTAAACAATCACGAGCTTCTACATCTCAGAAATGTATGCTGCAAGTGTAATCTGAAAAATCTCCAATGGTAGAAGTACACATGGTTCTAACAGATTTAAGGCAACAGCTAAGAGAACGGAAAAATAAAGTCTTTTTAGCAAATCAAGTTAACACTATATTAGTGGTTTTGGTAAATGAAGGAGAATACCTAGCCGTAACTCAATTTAAAACGTCAGTGACTATTCATATTACATACACAGCCTATTTTGATGAATGGACACAACACTTTGAAGACTCCCAAGCGTTTCGTTGGGTATTGATAACAAAGAACCTCTGTGGTCAGATGTTGGAAACTCATTAACTGTTTTTCAAAAGCAACACCCTTATATTCATATAGATGATTCGGAACTTTTTGATGAAATTGTGAGCATTAAAAAATATACAACCAGTCAAAAAATAAAAGAGTGGAAAGATGTTTCTGTTTCTATTAACAAACCATGCGTGGAGCTTTTAACCACTTCAAGAATGAAGATATACTACACAATGACTGAATAACGAATTAAAAATTTTTGAAATGTGAATGTGTTTACCGGGATTCCAACGCGGCCACGAAAACGATTTATTCTAATATGAATAAGATGTGTACCTTTACTGTAAGAACTTCAAAAAGACTTTTAATGACAAAACATAATTTTGAAATTAATTGCCTTGAATTTTTTAAGTATCTCGAAGATCGACAAGATATTTTACCAATAGTTCATTCAACGGAAAAATATTCAAATAAGTAACGTTTAGCTCGCCATTTTATTAACTAGGTACTTCTGAAAACGGAAGTAAAATATAGAATTAAATAGAATTTATTATTTCTTTGACACTATTGCATTGACATGAGACGCCAAAAAACTTACCGAAAACAATAACTACATTTGTCACTTAGACAATAGAAGAATGTATTGACGTAAATTATCCAGGTTTCTGGCCAATAATTATTGGTAATTCTGTGATTAAGATTTTAGTTAAAAAGGGCCCAGTGCAAGTTGTAAATATGTCTTTTTCCATTGTTACATGCGTACATTAAGTAATGGTAAGGAAAATAAGTAAATATGACCCATTTCTTCAGATAAAATTAAACTCGGTCTTTTTTTACTGTAAACTTTTTAGTACAAAAACCGCTTTCTTAACTAGTACAGGATTTTCTGATTGGAAACATTATCTAGTAATCTACAGAGACATAAGCGTTCACTCAAATATGTTGAGTGTTATAAAATATGATATGATAGTAGTTAAATGTTCTTTAAAGCGAATTTTGATAAGTTGTTTAGTTTTCCCTACGTATATTTGTTCACAATTTTTGCAATTGATTTTATAAATCGCCTATCCATTTGACCTTGTGGATTGCCCAATAAAAATTGGCAAACTATTATTTAAAGTAGTGACTGATTTCAAATTAATTTTGGAAAATATTTTAGCTAGACCCTTTGTATAAGCAGGATATATTGGTAATTTTACATACTTGGTTTCTATTTGTTCTCTAGCGTTACCTAATGTAGTTACATTCTTAACCCTAATCCTGTGTTTGTTTCCTAACTATATTCGTACTACATCACCTGGAAACCCATTGTGTGCAGCAATTTCTGTAGTAGTGCACAATTCTTTATTATAATTTTGAACGGAAAGCAATCTATGAACCAAAAAATTAAAAGTCGCAAGTTTATGCTGCTTACAGAGCATAAATAAACGGGAGACTGTCATTTGTCTCATAGGTAAAGTTGATTGTTGGAAATTTAGGACGTAAAGTTTCTACAAAATTCTCAATACTACAAATTTTAGTAATTTAAGAATATCTTCTATTCTACATCGTCCAAATGGTTTTGTTTTAAAATACTTTCTAAGTAAACTAAAATTTAATCTATTGGAACGCTCGGAAACAATAAACAAAGGTTGAGTGACCTTAAAATTTCATCTTCTGTACGTTCAATGCCTTTCATTTTATCAATAAGTTCGTACGAGTTGGGATGTTGGTAGGAGAGATATGAAATTTACTAGACAACCATTCGTACAGCAGATAAGTAGGTGTGCATTAATACCAGTAACTGTGGGTCGCACACCATCACGTGGCTTATGAATATTAGGCAAGCAATACATTGTAGGTAGTACCGGATTGGATACCGTTAGTCGGAACCTAAGTGAGTGATCCACAACTCTTTCACATTCTAATAAAACCTTCCTAGTTGAAGTAATCATTTTAGGAAGAGGAAGTTTGGTAATGTCTGAATAAGAACCTGAATCTAAGAGTTCTTTGACTGAAGCAAAATGACTACTTCACTCCGCTTTGAGATAAAAACAATTTTTACTTTTGTGATCTTTAACAATTCCAAGTCCTGAATGATTTAAATAAAATTTTCCGAAATTGGAATTTTACTGGCTTGCCTAGTGTACTTATATACTTTTATATGTATAAATGAGTTAGGATTTCACACTTGAAAATGTATGTTTCTGGAGCAAGTGACATTGAACTTTATTAAATTTTGCGGAAAGAGACTTCGCGCTTATGTGATACTTTCATAATAATTAGAGTTTGGGTCAGAATGTTGTATTAAATAAATATGAATATTCAATTTGAACTTTTCATAGAGTTCTTACGTTTTTTGAAGCTCAAAGATGGCGACGAAAAATGATTTTCCACTAGCCTTGATTGCGTTACTAATTTTTTGTTCGGCAAAGGCATGTGAGATTTAAACCCTTTCAGAGTGGGTATCTTTGATTCAGCGGATATTTGATGACTTTGGCATGATAAAAGTGAGGATCTATAAAAGTGAAAAGGTGTGGTGCAAGTTGAATGAGAAAAATTTCAGTTTGTGGTTGCGCCTAAAGACGTATTTTTCCGGACTGAGCTGGATTATTTGTTACTTTTCTGGTAATTGTAAAGTAAATGAAAGTATATTTTAACTAGCTTACTAGGTAGTTAGTTTAGTAACACCCGCTTATCTTGGTAAGCTTTCACGGTGCCTAGTGCAATTGGATAGTATAACAGTATCTGTAGTTGACTTATATTTAATAATTTTGTACTACACCCATGATTTGATTGTTTTGTTCTTAATGTATCAATTGTGTTTTATATTTTTATAGTTACTTGACGTTAAAAACAATATCTCGCTCATGCAGTTAATTTAAAGTTACTATTTCAGTTTTGCTTAGCGTTTTTAGGAGATAATTACTGCGCCTCATACTTACTAGCTGTGTAATTAGGCAGTAGTAATTTCATGTTCACCATTGGGTGTAACTGTGACCTGAACTTATTTAATTATTGTTTAATTTAATTAATTAACAACGAGGTCATAGTCCTAGTTTTTAAAATTAGTTAAAATTTATTATTACATACATTATTTACATTGATCCTAAACTATTTAATACAGAATAAACCATTTGTTTGGGTTTTTATTTTCTTTGTTGTCTGATTTATGTTACTTTGTGCATTGGCTACACTTAACTTTCCCTTTCCCTTTGAAATTTGTAGGGATTTATGTTAAACATTATATAGCGCCCTACTATTCAAAAGGCTTCTTAACATTGTTTTGACTAATTTAGTGCAAATTACTATTATTCTGCACACGCATCCAAGTAATCTCTGGCTAGCTATATTTTCTACATTGTGCTAGTTCCTAGTTACAATTTTTCTGAATGATTAATAAAACCCGTTAAATTTTTAGCAAATATTGGACTGGTCCGATAGAAAAAGAGCAGACACTAGACGTGGGCCTGCTAGCGATTTCTGAAAGTCGAAAGGCACCCTCTGACTACACCGAAACCGACCATCAAGTGATGTGATAGAGACAGTCACCGTTACTACCGAGAGTGTACCTCGGTAACCCATTGCCAACAGGAGGACTAGTTCAACTTCTTTGATAAACCACGAGATTCTCTTCAGCCATACTAACGCAGTCACTAAAGGAACTCAACTCAGGATCCATACAGGCTGACTAAGTATACGGATAGTCTCGCCATACTATAACTCAGACATCGAGTGAGCGTTTGTTTAAATGGTTCAACGTGGTGTACCCGTAGAAATCTCCAAAAAGGTTGTGAGCTGAGAAGTACTTCAACGTAGTTAAAATATTGTTTATTGATTCGAGATGAAAGAGCAAAGAATTCCAATCCCTCTGGCATAAAATAAGGAAGATACGAGAGATAGAACACATCTTCCTCCTTCGAGTCACCGTCGAAGATTTTGGGCAGTCTCAGGATTTTTGCCATGCACAGCGTTGCTGTATATCCGCAGTAAACTGAATCAAACGCGTCGGCAATTACAACACCAGTTGATGCGTGAAATCTCGCTCCGAGAAGGTTAAATTTGTTAACTGTGCTGACAACCGACTCGAAACCTACTGTGCTCCTGTGGCGCTTCACGCTATAAACACCTCTACTGATTTGACATATACGATGACACATAGTGCTGTACGGGCGCATTCCGTTTTACTAACATTTGTTTAGTTTTTTCACAGATCAACAACGGGCACCCAGTCACTTGAACCAGTACACTTCACCATGACCAGCTCCAACCATTTAAAAGAGCATAGTTAACTAGAAATAAGTTTGACATTAATTTAGTTAGCTGTAATTTTTTAATGGTTTCGATGATGCAATTGTAATCTTTAACGAGGTCGTCGTATAAATAATTCACCCACTTATGATTAAATACTTCTAGCCCCGAGCTATAATTAGCTATGGAAAATAATGGATAACCAGAAGATTTTATGCCACTTAGCTCGTCGGTAGATTAACAGGTCAAGATTCAATAACATTTGATTTGCTTATTAACAAAAATAGAATTGCTTAGATATTTTCGCTTTACAAAAAAAAAGGTGTTGCTTCAAACCTGAAAATCAATAATGTAATCTCGGACGCCAATTTGTTTTTAAGGAACAAATAAACCTTAAAAATTAGAAAAGTCACAAAAAACCCATGAAAATAACAAGTAAAAAATAGTAAAAAAATTTATTACTATACTTAATGGGATTATAATGACGTTAAAGACTAATGTTAGTGATTCGTAATTAACTGCCTTAAACTATAATTAATTATAAGTAATTTCTTTTATATTTTGAGCGCCACTGGAACTTCAGAAGATAAGAAAATGCTATCGACCCATCACTTTAAATTTATTGCGCAATTTTGATGGAAGTTGAAGTAAACATCAGATTGATATGCTGGTAATTCCAAATATATAGAAATTTCTTTATAAACCTCCAAACTGAATTGATTTTGAATGGTTCAAAGTAAAATTTGGTAATTGAATTCCCACTTCGTATCAGCAAAGTCTATTGCATCATCTTGCAAAGTTAACGTTTAAAGTAAAATTAAACACAAAGTAAAATAAGTCGTAAGAGCATACTTAAAGTTGAGTTGCCTGAAATGTAAATCTCTCAAATTTCCGTATGATAAATTTAAAAACTCGCCATATAAATGTGGCACTCTAAATTAAAAATTTTAACAAAGCGAAAATGGCTTCTACTTAAACACGTAGTTCAAGCAATGAATGAAGGGACGCTCAAAGTAACCCTGCGCAATGACCGAAAATAACTCAAAGCGCGGAAAGCATGTGCAGTGAATAATAATTGAAATAATTTATTAAAAGACATTTTTTTACGCCAATAGGTAGGGTATGCAACTAACGCTAACCGAAATCCACTTAAGTTGCCAATATTAAAATTTTATACATACATAAAAAGGTTTGTTACACAATAAGTATTATGGCACACTCAATCGTCAACTATCTTTATAAGAAATACCGAGTTATAGAAAAATGTCGACTTGTTACAAGAAACTTACCGATGTCATATAGTACTACAAACTTTAACTAAAATTGTGGGGTTGCTGTGTGTGTGAAGTGCTTGATTACCGGTAACTAATTCGGAATTTCTCGTTAATGTTCCACTTTATATGGGTTTTTGATAAAATCTTTTTTGTACGTTTTATTGTCTTATGGAAAAGCAGAGTTAATTTGAAAAGGTGTATTTACTGGTTCCTAACATAACATATTAACAACTGTTTTGTTAAATTTTGAAAATTTATTTATCAGGTATACAATTATTCAGCAAAACACGAAATGTGGTGATGTTTTGACTTTTAAATGGACTAAGAGTATTAGGAATTCATTTTAAACAAAACTTGCGCCAATCAATATTTGGTATAGTCTAAAAATGTTTCTTGTTAAAACATTTCGCATCTATCTTTAGTAACCGCAATCACGCAAACTTAGTTAGTATATTATATCGTTTCAAAATAATGACATAAAGTATATTAAGTAAAAAATATGACTCTAAAGGCTTAAAAGTTAAACCAAGTTCTAGATTTTTTAGCAGTGTAATTCTGTCACAATTCTTTAGGAAATATACGAAATACGTGACAGAAATCAAGATAGCGTTATTTAAAATGTATTTAGCTGTTATTCTAATGGTTCTTTATTTTCAAAACAGTGAAACAAAGCAAAATACTGATATTATGACTCTTTCGTACCCCATCAGCAATGAACAATGTACAAAATGAAAGTATAAACTTTTTCCCTAGAAAACATCGAATTTTATTTTTTTATTTTATTATTATTTCCCAAAATTGATTTTACATATATTAAATTCAGTTCATTCCTAAAAACCTAAATATAATCTACTCGTATATTCATGTTAATGTTAATGACAAACGGTTCGAAAGACTATAAATTAATACAACACATACTTTTTTACGTACCTATTGCCCTTCAAATTTTTCTTGTTACTCACCGGGTAAGGAAAACAGAAAACGTAGTTATCTAGTAACACTGCATAAACAGCGTTATTTATTTCCGATCAATATCTTATTAGAGATCATCATACAAGAGCTCAAAAGGTTTCGAGTGTTCGAAAATCATGTTGTATTCATTAATAAACCACAATATATAGGCATATTGAAATGCAAAATAGTAATAGCGCTTTGTGAATACAATGATTGTCAGGATATTAAATGGAAGAGTTGATACAAATGGTAATGCTCTGCATTGAATATCATAATTGTTGAAACGAACCTGAAAAGCTAGCTTAAATACATTTCCTCTAAACTTCTATGTTAAATAATTAAACAGGTTTTTGTTCATTCACCATCATATTTCATAATTTTTGTTGCTTTTTTACCATTACCAATTAAATCTTTATGCTTTTTCCACATTTTGTTACAGTTGTCAAAATTTTCATTTTAACGCTTACTTTTTCAAAACCTAGTAAAATTGATTCAACATATGTGTTGTACAGGGTGGCCAAACAAGGAGGCGGTGGAAGATTCTATAAAGACGAAATAAGCTACTGATTTTTGGACCAGGGATATACATCAATAGGAACTATATTTCAGAAATATTTTTGATCATACAGGATGTTTCATGTTATTGGAGCAAACTAAACTTACACTTTTTTAAATGGAACACCCTATATATTTTTGAAAAGCCCATAAAATACGCTTTCATTTGATACCAAATTGTATGGGTCTATCTCCTTTGGTTTTAGAGATATTCAATTGTCTTTCGAAAAAATTATCCCACTTGCGGTCGCCGCCACTAATTTGTTAGGTGACTTTTGTCTACTTTAAAATGACAAAAAAGTTTTGGCGGTCCTGTAGTATTTTGAAATATCTTAATTTTCAGATTTTTTTAATAATGTACAGGGCGTGTCACTTTAAAAACAACTTTTTTAAATGGCACCCTTCCACGATGTTCCTGTCATTCGATGCTTTGTTTGATATTCCTTCTTTTTCATCAAGCCTGTCTAAAATTAATAATTTTCAAAATATTTTTAGTTTATTTGTGAAATTACGATTGTAATACAAAAAGACTGAAAACGGAGGTATTAAGTTGGCCGTGGGATTGTAGTTTCTTACTAAAATAATTGTTTCAAGTAAAGCAAGAGTTAATATAACAATTAAAAATTGATTTAATGAATTATTCTAATTTAACAAACTTTTTTGAGCAAAATTAATGAATAAAATACTCTTGCTTCTAAGTAAATTTAAATCAGTCCTTAGTAAAATTTCTGAAGTACTCAATTTGATTATGTTCAGATCAACGATTTCATTTTTTACTTCTTTTTGTAAATGTAAACGTGTAAAGATGGTCATGGAATTATAGTTTCATGCTAAAGAATTTTTTAATCAAGTTGTATTAATTTATAAAAGAACCTTTGGCGTCCTTAAATATCTATCACTTACAAAGTTTTGAGATACTCTCAATTCTACAGTAAAAATTCGAATCTTCAGATAATTAGGCTGGTGAAAATAACTGTAAATATATTGACTTCCATAAAAATTGCAACACCTAGAATTTATTGAACGATTTTATTGAAATTTTCGTCAACGATGTCTTTCATTAGAACAAACAAACGATTAAAATTTAAAAACAAAAGAACAAAAACTAAAAAGGTTTTTTTCAATAATGAGTTGCTCCGCCACGATTTGTAATGCACTCATTTAGACGGCGTGGCATGCTATCAATCAAGTGATCTATAGCTGCCTGTGGTATATCCACCAAAGCTTCTTGAATCCGTAGCCGGAGATCGTGTAAGTTATCTGGAGGGTGTGGTAAATTACTCAGTTGCCTACGGACCTCATCCCATACATGTTCAATGGGCGACAAATCAGACGACCGAGTAGGCCATAGGAGTACGGAAATGTTAGCTTCTTCCAAAAAACGTGTTGTAGCCCTTGCCATATGAGGGCGCGTATTATCCTGTTGAAAAATGGGATTTTCCAGTCCCTGAAGATATGGAAGCGCAACGGATTCTAGCACATTGGAAATATAACCAGCGGCATTTAAGTTGCCATCACTCAAGACCAAGGGTGATCTGCTACCGTAACATATTGCACCCCATACCATCACTCCTTGTGTGAGGGCTGTGTTGCGTTGCACAAAAAAATGTTGGATTTTGACGTTTTCCACGCATCCGTCCGACCTTCCTATGACCATCGTGGGCCCACAAGCAAAATCGGGACTCGTCACTAAACACAATTCGGCGCCATTCTTGCGCCCAATTCGCTCTTTCGTTGCTCCATTCTAGCCTGCGTAGACGGTGAATTGGTGTAAGAGGAAGACATAAAAATGGACGATATGAACGCAGCCCATAAGATCTTATCCGACGATAAACAGATGACATTGACATTCGGGGTCCTACACCTCTCATCCAATCATTTGCGATCTATCGAGTTGTTGAAAATTTGTCTCTTGTGGCCAAAAGTCTTAAGCGACGTTCTTCGCGATCTGTAGTCCTGCGGGAACGTCCAGATCCAGGGCGACGTTGTTGCACCCCTTCCTCGGACCATTTGGACCAACATCTCAATACCATTGTAACATTTCGGTTTACACGACGAGTAATTTCTCTTAGCGAAAGTCCGGCCTCTGCCATGCCAATAACACGGCCACGTTCAAAAACAGCCATTGGGAAAAATGTCGATGTTGACGTACTCTTGGCATAGTTCCCAAGTTCAGAACGAAATTGTGAACAAACAATTTGCAAAATTGATAGTTAGTTACACACTGATTGGTTTTTTTCTTCAAATTTATTGTTACTAAGTGCAAAGGAAAAAACAAAAAGAACAAAAAAATTACTAGCCAGATTTTATTCAAATTTTAATCGTTTGTTTATTCTAATGAAAGACATCGTTGACGAGAATTTCAATTAAATCGTTCAACAAATTCTAGGTGTTGCAATTTTTATGGAAGTCAGTATATGTACAATTTTTATATGCAATACTGTGTAATAAAATTAACAAACACAAATTACAACAAAACAAGAACAATGAAATGAAAAAGAAAAAAAATCAAAAATCAACTCCAATACATTTATTAACACGTCGCACAAAATTATTTTTCACTAACTCTAATGTCGGCCATATGATATTTTGAAAAGCATTTCCGATTCTTTTTTTTGACATTCTCCAAGAATAAAAATCATTAAAACCTAAATTTATAGTCATTTTCAACAATTAAAACTTAAACTGAATAGAACAATTGTTACAAACAATTTTTCTTTTTCAGCGCAGTATTGTAATGGCACCCTTGTTCTTTAATTGCAAGCTTAAACATTAATTCCAAATAATCTTTGTTATTTGATCAGTAACCAATTTAAATTTACAGAAAGACGTAGAAAATGGAAAAGTTTATTTGAACATAATCAAATTGAGTACTTCAGAAATTTTACTAAGGACTCATTTAAATTTAGAAATGTCCTTAAGGATTGATACAAATTTTTCTTGAACGAAAGAGTGACTTGTATGCACCAATTTTGTTCAAAAAATTCTGTTAAATTTAGAATAATTTAAATCAGTCAATTTCCAGTTGTTATATTAACTCTTTTTTTACTTGAAAAATTTTTTTGCATGAAAAAGAACGCCAAAGTTTCTTTTATAAATTAATACAATTTGATTGAATAATTCTTTAGCATGAAACTACAATTCCATGACCATCTTAATACGTTTATATTTACAAAAAAACGTAAAAACTGAAATTGTTGATCTGAATATAATCAAATTGAGTACTTCAGAAATTTTACTAAGGACTGATTTAAATTTGCCCAGAAGCAAGAGTGTTTTATGCATTAATGTTGTTCAAAAAAGTCTGCTAAGTTTAAAATAATCCATTAAACCAATTGGTAATTGTTATATTAACTATTGTTTTTACTTGAAAATTTTTTTAGTAAGAAACTAAAATCCCATGGCCAACTTAATACCTTTATTTTCAGTCTCTTTGTATTACAATCGCAATTTCACAAATAAACTGAAAATATTTTGAAAATTATTACTTTTAGGTATAAGACGTGCTTGATGAAAAAGAAAGAATATCAAACAAAGCATCGAATGAGAACAAACAGTGGCACGCCCTGTACATTATTAAAAAAAATCTGAAAATTAAGATGTATGAAAATTGAATATCTCTAAAAGCAAAGAAGGTAAACCCATATAAGTTCGTATCAAATGAAAGTGTATTTTATGGGCGTTCGAAAATTGTAATAATTCAGTGTTTCATTAAAAAATATAAGCTTTAATTTGCTACTACAACATGAAACACCCTGTATGATCAAACATATGTTTAAAATGTAATACCTATTGATATCTACCAGTGGTCCAAAGATCATATCTCTAACTTATTTTCTCTTTGTACAATCTTCCATCCTCTCTTCGTGTGGCCACCCTGTACATTAAATCGCATTTTTCGAAACATTATTTGCGTAATGTGCTGAAGTTAGCCAATAAGTAATAGTTCATTGCACAAACCTAAAGTTTGACGTATAAAGTCGAATAGCAAGAAAATTAAGTCTAGACATGATGTCACCCCATGTCTGCCAGTAAACTTCTCAAATATTAGTCCATTTGTGATGTTCAGGCTGGAATAACCTCATGTTTACATGTAAATTGCACTGGCGCACATTTGTAGACGAACCAGGATAGTTTAAGTTGCTTTTGTAATTAATATTTAATAATTTATGTGGGTAACTATTTTTATCATTAGCTCTACTTACATTAATAATGTTATATATTAGATTTTTTTGAGTTTTGTTAGAATGAAAATTGGCAGATGTATATTTTTAGCCACAGCCCATATTTTTCCAGTAAAATTATTGACGCTAAGTAATTTGCGGTTTGCTTGATAGCTGTAGGTTAATGGCGGCATTTTTAGATACCTTACCTCAGAATTTAACAAAGAAACTTTCTTAATACGACGTTTACGTGCTAGTATTAAATTAATCTTATATTTGATGCGGAAGTCGACATAACAATTTTGCAAACTATTAGAATTTTCAGCTTTACGTTACCAACTTTTTAACAAAGTTGTTTTACCCCATGATGTCGTAACCTTAATTATGGATTCTTGACCAGTCATAAATTTGCCTTTTTTCACCTAAACTTATAACAAACGGTAGTGAAAGTAGTGAAGCTACAAAAACAATATGAATAAGGTACAGTTTTCCAAGTTTGAATTTTAATGTATCGTGACAGTGAAATTACGACGATTTATTAAATTAACATTTTGATTTTTTCTTATGTATTAAGGAATGCTCTTGTTTTATTTTGCAGTGTATGGCAATCGGTATTTCACCCATCTATTTCGGCCATCTATTATGTATTTTTTCTTTTAATGCTTTGATGTTTGCGGAAGGAACGGTCGAATATCTGTTCTAACGTAAACAAATGATTTTTGCAAAGTACAAGGGAGCATTTGTTGCACTATTTTATTTAAAAGTTTAATGTGCTTTATTATATCACTGTTCTGTCTGCGGACCAATATTCCGCTGATTACGCAGTGTTTGTTTTTATATCAATTTTTTGTCCACCCATTGGTAAAGTATTGCTTTCGTGGAAAAAATTGATCAGCAGCTTTCAACGGATTTATACGTTTTCACCATTTTGAAAACCATCTAGACCATTTCAATTCTTGTGAGTGTGTGCGCACGTATGTGTGCATGTGTGTCTGTATGTGTCTGTGTGTCTCCATGAGCGCGCGTGTGTGTGTGTGTGTGTGTGTGTGTGTGTGTGTGTGGGTGTGTGTGGGTGTGTGTGGGTGTGTGTGGGTGTGTTGTGGGTGTATGTGGGTGTATGAGTGTGTGTGTGGGTGTGTGCGTGTGCGTGTGCGTGTGCGTGTGCGTGTGCGTGTGCGTGTGCGTGTGCGTGTGCGTGTGCCGTGTGCGTGTGCGTGCGCGTGTGCGTGTGCGTGTGCGTGTGCGTGTGCGTGTGCGTCGTGTGTGTGTGTGTGTGTGTGTGTGTGTGTGTGTGTTGAGGATGTATGTTAGTATCCACGATAACTCCAAAACGAAAACACCTACGTACTTAAAATTTTTTATTTAAACTTGCTGATTAGATTTTGGGGAAAAATCCAGCAGCGTAGAGGGGGGTCTATTAGAGGCAGTCTTTGGTTTTTACCAATTATTTCTAAAACAGCTACATATTTTGTAAAACCTTTAAATTTTAGCTACTTAACAGTTCGGGTAATAAATAGAAAATTTGGTGCCTTTTGCTCAGTCGTAGATTAAAGTGGACCAGGTTTATAAAATTAACGATTAATCTTATTAACCAAAAAATATTTACATGTACTTAGATATATTTTGCTTTAAAATCGGGGTTGCTTCTTCCTGAAACTAATAATTAAATACTCTGACGCCAACTTATTTTTAAATATGGAAGAAACAAGTAAACCATTATACAATAAATTTAAGAGACATTTCTACAATAACACATTTTATTACACCACTATATTTAATTATAAACAGAAATATCTTAATGCTAGTGTTAATAACGGTAAAAACTATGAATGTTGTGAGTAATTAATGGAATCACAATACCTTAGTCTTGGACACACTGTAGATACCGAAATGGACGCCTTTTGTGTCAGCGTTTTGGAAAAGGTTGCGTAATATTACTTCAGGGTTGAAATAAATCTGGAGTTGTATGCTTTATAATTCACAAATGACTAAATTTCACTCTTGATCTGTACTAATCTGTACTAATACCATAACTTAGATTAACGGTAAAATATTTACTAGCGTAGATATGTAAAGGTGAGGTGAAAGTAAAAAATAAAACGTAAGTGTGAAAGTAAAAAAATAAAAAAAGTGCCTGAAAAAAAGTAAACGTCTCAAACTTTAATATAACAGTTCTTTTATAACTTACCATACAATTGTATAGCACTTAATAAAAAAATTAACAAAGCAACATGGAAGCTACAACCACCTTCAAAATCTCTTCAGCAAGAATCGCTGCAATAGTCTTTGCGCATAAACATCTCTGAAACTGATGTGCTTACCAGTTCTAATTAAAATAATTAAATGCATATTTTTATGCAACTAGATATGCAACACACGCTGCACTAAATGCACGTTAAGTTGCCTAAATAAACGTAAATTTTATTACAAACATGAAAAATTTGTTACAATTTCAAAGTTATAAAAATACCTATATATAGATCTTAAACGATTAATTACGTTCTATGAAGTTTTTTGATATGACGCTTAATTTAGCGACAAAAAAGTTCCTAAGGTAGAATTTAAGTATTAGTTTTTCCATTTTTCCATTATCTGAATAACGATTCATTTTATAAGAAAAAGTGAGGACGTACTTCTTAAAGAAAATTTGATTTTACATAACTTTTCTTTATAAAGTTTTTTAATATAACGCAAAGTAAAATGATTAAATATGGATGAAAATGATTATACTGCATTATTGATATCTTGTAAAAGCGGGCGGCTTTAGAATTTTTTTTTAAGTTAACTTGTATATATTAATATCTATCCGACATGAAGTTTTAAACGTTAGTCTGACGTTTTTAAATTGTTTCCTGTTTTCGTTCCGAACACAAAAAAAGGAGATTGCATAGTTACCCTAAAAAAATTATAATTAAAATTATTTCATTTCCTTTAGTTTCTTAAGTTAGCGTCTAGACGTATATTAAACCTCAGTCAGACACGAAGTTTTAAACGTCTGTTTGATATTTTCGTAACTATGCAACCTCTTCTTGGTACATTCATATCGAAAACAGGCAACATTGTAAAAACAAAAACAATAATCTAAGTCAGAATGGCGTTTAACACTTCAAGTCAGATAGAAATTAATAGACATAAATACATGTTAACTTAAAAAAATTCCAAAGCGCCCGCTTTTATAAAATATCGATAATACAGTTTAAACATTTTCATTCATGTTTAATTAGTTTTTAGACTTGCCTTGCGTTATACTAGGAAACTATAAAAAAAAGTAATGTAAAGTTAAATTTTCTTTAAAAAATCTGTCTACACTTTTTGTTATAAAATTAATCGTTATTCCGATATTGAAAAAATTTGAACTAACACTTAAATTTCACCTCAGGAATTTTATCAGCTAAATTACGCGTCGTATCATAAAATAACATAGAACATAATTAATTGATATGTTTAAGGTCTATATAAAGGTATGTTTATATCTTTAAAATATACAGCTATTGGATTGGGTCCTGGAAGGATTGTCAACTTGTATAAAATCCCATCTGGAAAAAGGTCAAAATCTAATCATTATACATTAGAAGTGGGTGATTATAAGTTTGAACAGTCGATAATTGATGACTGCAATTAATCGATTTTTTTTATTAATCGATAATCAAATAATCGGTTAATCAAAAAATCGACCAGTCATAATTCATATTTTGCAAATAAAATATAAAACATAATGCAAGATAATATATAAACATGAGCAGTGTGGGCCATTGTTTGAACAATCGATTATGGATTACCGAAAATAACCAATGTTTTTAGTAATCGATAATCAAGTAATCGATCAATCAAATTATTAAGTAATCAAATAATCGATTACTCACATAATCGTTTAGTGATACAATTAAATAATCAAATAACCAATTAATCATTTATTTTCAAAAACTTATCAAAACCCTATTAATCGATTACAGTAGGTTATAATCGGTTAATAGATATTTTCGTCCAGCCCTTTTATACATACGTACCGCAAGTGCTGAAAGTTCCGTGGACTGCTAACAAATAAAAATAATAGAAATGTGGACTACCAGAAAGGTATGGATTTCAAATCAATTTGGACAATATTTGCATACAATTTTCCAAATGAACAAGACAACTTTTACCGTAAAATAGTACCATTGATTAATACTTATTAATCAATGATAGTACCCTAACAACCTTAAACGTCAAACTCCATGATTAAACGTGACTATTTTTGTTTTCTTTTCTCATGAGAGACATTTTACCAAACCTACACTTATATACTAATCCTCAATTTCATTTTCAACTGTTTTCATGAAGTATTTTAAAAGTAATTACCCATATTAAAGAGTTAGTGTTGCCAAAATATTTCATTGTTAAATGGTTTGATGAAACAATGCTTGGAAAATATAATTTTCAAATGAGCGCTAATGTGTTAAAGGGGTAAGTAAATATAACATAAAACACATTATCCTCTTTCGAATCAAATTTGAATGTGTGTATAAAGTCCACAAACATTTATCATTGTAAAAAGGATACCCTAAAATGGAGGATATTCAGAACTATCTATTTGTTTGTTTGAATAAGCTTCCTTAAACGCCTTTTCAATTGATGTTTTCCTTTGTCGCGTATTATTTACGAATTACTACTCCAGAGACAAAGAAGTTTACTTCTGTGCTTATTTTCGTACAAATGTCTCATTATACTTTCATGGACCACTTCTTATAGCTGTTCCATTCAACTACTTGGGAAACAAACTCTAAGTTTGTGATAACTACTCTTTAACTTTCGTAAATCTAGTTATATTAACTACGTTGATTTTATTAACACGTGTTGTCTGTCTGATACGTAAGTGCAAGCGACATCCGTTTAGTTCTCCCAAAATAAGAACTAAAAGGATCAATTGCAATTGCGTTCATTGAGTTCGCTAAATAATTTTATTTGAATATCAAATTTACATTATATGTTCATCCCGTATACAGGGTGTTTCAGTGATATTGGGCCAAACTTAAAGGGGTAGTTCCTCTCTTAAATATATGTGGAAAAAATAAATTTCAACTCAAAATGACTTTTCGTTTAAAAGATACAGGGTGTCAAAATTTAAAGAAATATTATAAATATTTTTGGTTATAACTCGTGTAAATTTAAACCGATTTTGATGAAACTTGGGACGAATACTAAACAAATAAAGATCTTTAATTTGGCTATTTCAAGTTTTCCAGTGGCGTAGATATTCTGGGTTGGCGCCACTTTTCCCTCCATATCTTTCACGCCACTGAATTTTTTTTCAAATTTAAAAGTCTTTTTTAATTTTAAATTTAATTTAGAAAAAGAAATGGCTCTTGAAAAATTTTGATTAGAATCTTATTTACAGAGGTATTTTAGATATTTAACAGTCACATTTGAATTATTTAAAATCGTGTATTTTAACCAAATCAGTCTACCATTGATAAGATTGATAGTTAGTTTTTTACAGCCATATTTATTTACTGCTGTCAACACATTTTGGCTTGCTGTGCATCAGTTTTGTGTTTTTCGCGTTTTTTATTATGGAAAACTACACCTGCTGAATTAACAGATATGCATTTTATTTATGGTGTTAGAAACGGGAACAGTAGAGAAAGCGCCCGTGTTATTTAAATAATTTCGGAAAAATGAGGCGGTGCTCCATCATGCTTGAATATCAGCCTATTCCGGATATCTAGGGGAATATCCTCCAGCAATTTCAAAAGAGAATTCGTTATGAATTCAAAATAAACTTGACCGGTAACGTTGGGAAGTAAAATAAAAGGTCTAATCAAAAATGACCGCTCTCCAGACATTAACTGAGAACCGTTGTTTCTGACCATGTACAATGGTAGCGTGAGGGTTCCTGTGGCTCCAAATATGGCTGTTGTGCGTGTTGAACATACCATCCTTTGTGAAACATGCCTCATCCGAAAACATCGCAACCGATGTAAAAGAAAGCACAACTGCAGATCTCTCCAAAAACCTGCGACATAATTCTGTTCTAGGCTTAAAGTCTGTTTGATCTAGCGATTGAAACCTCCTTTTCAAAACGCAATATTCGCCTGAGCCTCATATTTCCAGAGGGTGCAGGACGCTTGAGAACTCCAGTCTGTCTTAAACGTGCATGGATGCGTTGGAAAATTTGACTGTTTGGATGCCGCCCAATCAGGAAAACGTTGTCGATATAAACGAGCGGCTTCACTACTGTTCCCATTTGCAGCACCATAAATAAAATGCATATCTGCTAATTCAGCAGGTGTGTAGTTTTCCATAATGACAAAAAACGCTAAAAACACGAAACTGATGAACAACAAGCCGAAATCTCTTGACAATAAATATGCCTATAAAAAACTGCCTATGAATTTTATCAATGATGGACTGATTTTGTTAAAATACATTATGTTAAATTATTCAAATGTAAGATTGTAAAATAACTAAAATATCTCTGTAAATAAGCTTCTAATCAGAATTTTTCAAGAGCCATTTCTTTTTCTAAATTAAACTCAAAATTAAAAAAGACTTTTATATTTGAAAAAAAATTCAGTGGCGTAAAGATAGGGAGGGAAAAGTGGCGCCAACCCGGAATATCTACGCCGCTGGAAAATATCTACAAAACCTGAAATATCCAAATTAAAGATCTTTGTTTGTTTATTGTTCATGCCAAGCTTCATCAAAATCGGTTTAAATTTAGACGAGTTTTAACAAAAACTGTCATATCTTTAAACTTTGACACCCTGTATCTTTTAAACGAAAAGTCACTTTGAGTTGAAATTTATTTTTTCAACTTACATTTAAGAGAATAACTACCCCTTTAAGTTTGACCCAATATCACTGAAACACTCTGTATACAAGATATTCTGATGTTTAGATATAACATTAATAATGTATAAAATAGGTGGTGTAAACGGTGTAATAAGTAAAATAAATTCTCCTAACACATATCGTCAAACTGACTGGAGATACAACCATTCACCCCAATAGTGCCTTTGACTCAAGTCGGAAGATTAAATAGGGGAGGTTCAATAATTTTGATTTGCTCAATTACCACTAAATCTGCTATGTTATTTTCACACAATGAAATGATTTCGGGCACCAAATTATTTTTACTTATCTCGGAACAACTAAACCGAGTTAGTTAACAATAAAATTTATCAAAATGTAAAAAGTAACAATACACAATTATGTTTATTGACAGAAGATGAGAGATGATTGAATTAAATATATCTTAAAAACTAATTGTAAAAACTTTAAAATACTAAAACATCAGTAAACATTATACCTGTACAATGCATACAAAATCTTACTGAGGATCCCTGGTATTATAAAAAATGTGATGTAGAAATGTATACCAATTACGTAATCCTTGTGTAATTGCGCAATAACAATGCTTTTGTTATCAGCCACACCCAAAACAGGAATTTATTATCTCTTAAAAATTTTCTTCTTTAAATTGAATAAACTGTTTAATGCATTCTTTGAAATTTTCCAATAAAATTTGCAATCATAAAATTAAATGCGTACGCTACAGTAAAAGTAACTGCGTACTCCAAATGTAATTACATTTTAAATGCAGTAAAAAAGTAAAAATGCAGTAAAAGAAAGTGGTAAAAAAAATGCCTGAAAAGAGCAAATGTTTTAATTTTTTGTATAACGAGTAAAAAGATATCTTACCATCAAAATAATGGCACTTTCACATAAATTTAGTGAAAACCCAAAAAACAACGCTTCCTGCTATAAGGTGCATCAGGACGTGCAAAATGGATCCTTCGGAAGTAGGATGATGTCAGATGATGATGTATTGCGCAAACGTATTTGAACAGAAAAAGAATTTATGAGAATA
>JARFJB010002176.1:0-25000 GCA_036346205.1 Vesta saturnalis | reverse complement strand
TGTGGTGTGTGGGTGTGTGAGTGTGGGGTGTGTGTGGGTGTGTGGTGTGTGGGTGTGGTGGTGGTGGTGTGGTGTTGGTGTGTGGTGTGGTGTTGGTGGGTGTGTGGTGGGTGTGTGGTGTGTGTTTGTGGTGGTGTGTGTGGTGTGGGTGTGTCGTGTGGGTGGTGTGGGGGTGTGTGGGTGGAGGTGGGTGTGTGTGTGGTGGGGTGTGGGTGTGTGTGTGGTGTGTGGTGTGTGATGTGGTGGGGGTGGTGTGGGTGGGTGGGTGTGTGGTGTGTGGTGTGGGTGTGTGGGTGTGGTGTGTGGTGTGAGGTGGGGTGTGTGGTGTGGTGTTGAGTGTGTGGGTGTGGGTGGGTGGGTGTGGGTGGTGGGTGTGGTGTGGTGGGTGTGGGGTGTGTGTGAGTGTGTGGGTGTGTGGGTGTGTGGGGTGTGTGGGGTGGGGGTGGGGGGGGGGTGTGGTGTGGTGTGTGGTGTGAGGTGTGTGTGTGTGTGTGGGTGGGGTGTGGTGTGTGGTGTGGGTGTGGGGTGTGTGGTGTGTGGTGTGGGTGTGGGTGTGTGGTGTGTGGTGTGTGGTGTGTGTGTGTGTGTGGTGTGGTGTGTGTGTGTGTGTGTGTGTGTGTGGGGGGGGGGGGGGGGGGGGGGGGGGGGGGGTGGGGGGGGGGGGGGGGGGGGGGTGTGTGTTGGTGGTGTGTGTGGTGTGGGGTGGTGTGGTGTGGTTGAGGTGGTGTGTGGTGGTGTGGTGGGTGTGGTGTGTGTGGTGTGGGGTGGTGTGGTGGGTGGTGGGTTGGTGGTGGGTGTGTGGTGTGTGGTGTGGTGTGGGTGTGGGTGTGGGTGGTGTGGGTGTGGTGGTGGTGTGGGTGTGGTGTGGTGGGTGTGTGGTGTGTGTGGTGTGTGGTGTGTGTGTGAGTGTGGGTGTGGGAGTGTGAGTGTGTGAGTGTGTGAGTGTGGGGGTGGAGGGGGGGTGTGAGTGTGTGTGGTGAGGTGAGGTGTGGTGTGGGGTGGAGGGAGTGGAGTGGAGTGGTGGAGTGTGAGTGGGAGTGTGTGGGTGGAGGTGGGGGTGTGGAGGTGTGTGGGAGTGTGGGTGTGTGAGTGTGTGGTGGTGTGTGTGTGGTGTGTGGTGGGTGGTGGGTGGGTGTGGGGTGGGGTGTGGTGTGGTGTGTGTGTGGGTGTGGTGGGGGTGTGTGGTGTGTGGGGGTTGTGTGTGTGGTGTGGGTGGTGTGGGGGTGTGGTGTGGTGGGGGTGGGTGTGGTGGTGTGGGGGTGTGTGGGTGTGGGTGGGTGGGTGGTGGGTGGGGAGTGGGTGGGTGGGGGAGTGTGTGGAGGTGGTGTGAGTGGGTGGAGGTGAGTGTGAGGTGAGGTGGGTGGGGGTGTGAGGGGGGAGGTGTGAGGTGAGTGTGGAGGGTGAGTGGGTGGTGTGGGGGTGGTGTGTGGTGTGGTGTGTGAGTGTGTGGTGTGAGGTGTGGGGGTGTGTGTGTGTGGTGTGTGGTGTGTGTGTGGTGTGTGGGTGGTGGTGTGGGTGTGGGTGTGGTGTGTGTGGTGTGGGTGGTGTGGTGTGTGAGTGTGTGGTGTGGTGTGTGTGTGAGTGTGGTGTGTGGTGTGGAGTGTGTGGTGTGTGTGTGGGGTGTGTGTGTGAGTGTGGTGTGGGTGTGGAGTGTGTGGGTGTGGTGTGGTGTGTGAGTGTGGGTGTGGTGTGTGAGGTGAGTGTGGAGTGGTGGAGTGTGGTGTGGAGTGGAGTGTGTGGGGTGTGAGTGTGGAGTGTGTGGGAGGTGTGTGAGGGTGTGTGAGGGGGAGTGTGAGTGTGTGAGTGTGTGAGTGGGTGTGGGGTGTGTGGTGTGTGGTGTGTGAGTGTGGTGTGTGAGTGTGTGAGTGTGAGGTGTGTGGAGTGTGTGGAGTGTGTGAGGTGTGAGGGTGTGTGGTGGTGTGGGTGTGTGTGAGTGTGTGGGTGGTGGTGTGAGTGGTGTGAGGTGGTGTGAGGTGTGTGAGTGTGTGAGGTGTGAGGTGTGTGTGTGGTGTGAGTGTGTGTGGTGTGTGAGTGTGTGAGTGTGTGAGTGTGTGGAGTGTGGGTGTGTGAGTGTGTGAGTGTGGTAGTGGTGAGTGTGAGTGGGGTGTGGTGTGAGTGTGTGAGTGTGGGTGTGTGTGGTGTGTGAGTGTGGTGTGTGGTGGTGTGTGGTGTGTGGTGGGTGTGGTGTGGTGTGGGGTGGTGGGGGTGTGGGGGTGTGGTGTGGTGTGTGTGTGTTGGTGTGTGGTGGTGTGTGGTGTGGTGTGTGTGTGGGTGGGGTGTGGTGTGGGTGTGGTGTGGTGGGTGGGTGTGTGTGGTGTGGTGTGTGGTGGTGTGTGGTGTGTGTGGGTGTGTGGTGTGGTGTGGTGTGTGGTGTGTGGTGTGGTGGTGTGGTGGTGGGTGGGTGGGGGTGTGGGTGTGGTGTTGTGTTGTGTGTGTGTGGGTGTGTGTGTGGGTGGGGTGTGGGGTGGGGGGGTGTGTGGTGTGTGTAGTGTGTGAGTGTGGTGTGTGGTGGTGGTGTGGGTGTGTGGTGTGGGTGTGGGTGTGTGGTGTGTGGTGTGTGTGTGGGTGGGTGTGAGTGTGTGGGGTGTGGTGTGTGAGTGTGGAGTGTGGAGTGTGTGGAGTGTGTGGAGTGTGGGGTGGGTGTGAGTGTGTGAGGTGGGTGGTGGGAGTGTGTGTGTGAGTGTGGAGTGTGTGAGTGTGTGGGAGTGTGGAGTGTGGAGTGTGGTGGTGTGAGGTGGTGGAGTGTGTGAGGTGTGGAGGTGTGGGTGTGTGAGGTGTGGGTGTGTGAGTGTGTGAGGTGTGAGTGTGGTGTGTGGGTGTGTGAGTGTGTGGTGTGTGTGTGTGTAGGTGTGTGGAGTGTGGGGGTGTGGTGGTGGGGTGGTGTGTGTGTGGTGTGGGTGTGGTGTGGTGTGGTGTGTGTGTGTGTGGGTGTGAGTGTGTGGGTGGTGGTGTGGGTGGTGGTTGTGTGTGGGGTGGGTGGGTGTGAGGTGAGGTGGTGTGTGTGAGGTGGGGGGTGGAGTGTGTGGGTGTGTGAGTGTGAGTGTGGGTGGGTGTGTGAGTGTGGGTGGAGGTGGGGGTGGTGTGTGAGTGTGGAGGTGGAGGTGTGGGTGGGGGTGGGGTGGGTGGGGTGGGTGGGGTGTGGGTGGGTGGGTGTGTGGGTGGGTGTAGTTGGTGGGGTGGTGGGTGGTGGTGGGGTGGGGGTGTGGTGTGGGGTGGTGTGGGTGTGGGGTGGTGTTGGTGGTGTGGGTGGGTGTGGTGTGGTGTGGTGTGTGGTGGTGGGGTGTGGTGTGGGTGTGTGGTGGTGGTGGGGTGGTGTGGTGGTGTGGTGTGTGGTGTGTGGTGTGGGTGTGTGGGTGTGGGTGTGGTGTGTGGGTGGTGGTGGGTGGTGGGTGGGTGTGGTGTGTGGTGTGTGTGTGGTGTGGTGTGTGGTGTGTGGTGGTGTGGGTGTGTGTGGTGTGTGGTGGTGCGTGGTGTGTGTGTGGGTGGGGTGTGGTGTGTGGGTGGGGGTGTGTGGTGTGTGGTGTGGGGTGTGGGTGTGTGGTGTGTGAGGTGTGAGTGTGTGGTGTGGGGTGGTGTGGGTGGTGGGTGTGGTGTGGGTGTGGTGGGTGTGGTGTGTGAGTGTGTGAGTGTGGAGTGTGAGTGTGTGGGTGTGGTGTGTGAGTGTGTGAGTGTGTGTGTGTGAGGTGTGAGTGTGTGGTGTGTGTGGTGTGGTGTGGTGTGTGGTGTGTGGTGTGTGTGTGTGTGGGTGTGTGGGTGTGTGAGTGTGTGGTGTGTGTGTGTGTGGTGTGTGGTGTGGTGTGTGGTGTGGTGTGTGGAGTGTGTGAGTGTGTGGTGTGTGAGTGTGAGGTGGGTGTGGGTGTGAGTGTGTGAGTGTGTGAGTGTGGGGTGTGGAGTGTGTGAGTGGTGGTGTGATGTGTGGTGTGGTGGTGTGTGAGTGTGAGTGTGTGTGTGAGTGTGTGGTGTGTGAGTGTGTGGTGTGGAGTGTGTGAGTGTGTGGTGTGGGTGTGTGGTGTGTGGGTGTGTGAGTGTGTGTGAGTGTGTGAGTGTGGTGGTGTGTGGTGGTGTGAGTGTGTGTAGTGTGGTGGAGTGTGTGAGTGTGTGAGTGTGTGGTGTGAGTGTGTGAGTGTGTGAGTGTGGGAGGTGTGTGAGGTGTGTGGTGTGTGAGTGTGTGAGTGTGTGAGTGTGTGGTGTGTGTGTGAGTGTGTGAGTGTGTGAGTGTGGGTGTGAGTGTGTGAGTGTGGGTGTGTGAGTGTGTGAGGTGTGGGTGGGTGTGTGAGTGTGAGTGTGTGAGTGTGTGAGTGTGTGAGTGGGGTGTGGAGTGTGGTGAGTGGTGGAGTGTGTGAGTGGTGGTAGTGTGTGGTGTGTGAGGTGTGAGTGTGTGGTGTGTGGTGTGTGAGTGTGTGAGTGTGTGAGTGTGTGAGTGTGTGAGTGTGAGTGTGTGAGTGTGGTGGAGTGTGGTGGAGTGTGTGGTGTGAGGTGGTGAGTGTGTGGTGTGTGAGGTGTGAGTGGTGTGTGAGTGTGTGAGTGTGTGAGTGTGGTGTGTGTGTGGGATGTGTGTGTGTGAGTGTGTGAGTGTGTGAGTGTGTGAGTGTGTGAGTGTGTGGAGTGTGTGGGGAGTGTGTGGAGTGGAGTGTGTGAGTGTGTGAGTGTGTGAGTGTGTGGAGGTGTGTGTGAGTGTGTGAGTGTGAGTGTGTTGTGGTGTGTGTGTGTAGTGTGGTGTGAGTGTGAGTGTGTGAGTGTGTAGTGTGTGAGTGTGTGTGAGTGTGTGGGTGTGTGAGTGTGAGTGTGAGTGTGTGTGTGTGTGAGGTGTGTGTAGTGTGAGGTGTGTGAGTGTGTGAGTGTGTGAGTGTGAGTGGTGGTGTGGAGTGTGTGGTGTGTGTGTGTGTGTGTGTGTGTGTGTGTGGTGTGTGGTGTGTTTTTGGTGTGGGTGTGTGTGTGTGTGTGTGTGTGTGTGGGTGTGTGTGTGGGTGGGTGGGTGGGGGGTGTGTGAGTGTGTGTGTGTGTGTGAGTGTGCGTGTGTGTGCGTGTGTGTTCGTGTGTGTATGTATGCGTGTGTGTGTGTGTGCTTGCGTGTGTGTGTGCTTGTGTGCGTGTGTGTATGTGTGTATGCTTGTGTGCGTCAGTAGGGTAAACCACCCAGTGATTTGGCATTGAGAACGCTATTAAGGTGCATTCATACTATTTTAATGATTTGAACCTTTTGATTTTTTGAGAAGCAATATTATTATAGATTTTAGAATTAACTTGTTTTTTTTTTATTTTGATCATTGAAAAATAGCTTGACAAGTATTTTTTTCCAAAATTGCCAAATACCCAGTGATTGGTATAGGTGACCGTATTATTGGCTACCTAATAATCAGTTATTGGCCACGCATTTGATATTGTCTGTAACAAATCCAATGGGATAACATATAGACAATGACAAACGACGAGAATATAATTCACCGAAAACTCAAAGAGGTTTAGAACTGACAGTTCTAAACAATATATATTGGATTACTCAATGGCTTAGTAACAAAGGTGCCATACTTGTAATTGAGGCGTTCCAAGTTCGAATCCGAGAGTGTTCAAGTGCTTGGGAAAAAATTAAAGATAAATTAATTTGACCCAAGTGCAGTAACAGTCCTTCTCAGGACTAAGCCTGATGACGGCAGCAGAGTCCGCTTTCAAAACAAAAACTGTGGAAATAGACCGATCTACTCAACTAATAACAAAAGATGGTGGTTTGTGGATATCACCTTTAAGCAAAAAGAAAAATGCAATTTGAAACCTTCAAAATAATATCTATTGGAAATAAAATATCACAGGGTGTTGGTGGGTTAAATGCTATAATAAACCTACATTGTTCCCTCATTAAGGTCGCACACATAAATAAAACTTACCAATGTACTACGCAAAATATAATAATTTACAAAAACAACTTTCTCGCAACTTATCTTTCTTTCAATAAATAAACTTATTTTAAAATGAAAACTAACTGTAAATTTCAGCATTGAATACAAAAAACTATTACTTCTAACGTCCACTTTTGCTGTCAAAAAAATAAAATACTAGTCATTTTTAATGGTTCTTTCATGTTAATTTATTCAATTCACTTGAATAACCATAACACAGAGCAAAATTATATACGATTGCCACGGGATGCACTAAAGTATACACAGTTAAAAAAAAGTAGGATCATTTTTCGTTGTCCAGCGAGATATACGCTCTTGTGTGCCAATTATGTCACTTTGCCAAACAATACGATGGCCCAACGATTAGGCACTGTTAATAACAACTTTAAATTTACAAGTCTAGTTATGCAATTTAATTATATTTTCGTTGATTCATAGACGTGGTATTAAGGTCGAACTGACTTTTACTTCAAAAGCCACATAAAGGAGGTATGTCCTCAGCGCCAAACAACAAATTACAACATGCTCATTGGTTTTCTCCTTTAACTTTAAATCACAACCATTGATGAATATTACTGTACAACCTAACCAAGAGTTCACATATTTCATAAAGCGTACTAACAAAATGCTCCTTTCCTTGCTCAAATTTTAACAAATTTTCAATTATGCCTTTACTGTTCAAATTACAAAGCGGGCCCCCAGAATTGTGTGTGTAATACTTATACCGTAGTTTTAAAACTGTTGAATTTTATTTACAATAAGGTATCATTTTTCAACACGCTCGACTTCAAACCTTCATAAAGATTGTATTTTCCAATGCAAATCAATCAAAATTCGACAATAGGTAGTTCCATTCTTTCTGAAACTATTACCAAAAAGAAATTGCAACAAATGGTTTTAATTTGCTTGTAAATAGCCCAAACAGGCAAACATGACCAATTCTTACTACGTGAAGCAAGTAATCTTTTTTTTGGTTTAACATTAAGGAATTGCATAAATAACATAAATGTAAAAATGTTTTCTAAAATATAACGTCAGATTGGTTAACTGGGAGGTAAATTTACAACTATCTTCAAAAACATTGTAGAAATTGGAACATAGGGCACATATATATCTTAGTGACCACCTCTGCAAAGCAGATACCCCAAAAAAAGGGGCAACTGGAATATACTGGGGTATTTCATAGGGAATTTGCATAGTAAAATATGTAGGGTAACAGGAAGGTGTTAATAAATAATCATGAACATTTTTATTTTATTTAACTAAAAGACAATAGGAATGTTCACAGTTGCAATAAAACACTGTTATAAAATGCTTTCATATTCTATTAAAAAAGTATTTTTCTAGAACTATTTGTATACAAAAGAGAAATCCTTAACATTAAATCACCCTAAGGTGTTACTTAAATAACAAAACATAAATATACTCTCGCGTTTAAGAACTGTCCTGTATCGAATTTACTTACTAAGTAAGTATCTTAAATAGATAGTTGCCCCTTTTCACTATCGGTTTCGGCAGTTTTTGTAAAATCCGATGTCGTGGAACTATTGCGGTGTCGATCACATTTGGGAAAACATAACACTTATTTTTTTGTCTCATACATGACACCTCATAGTCGTTTTGGAATAGCTTAGTAATTTGAGAGACAAACGTTTTTCTGGTTTCCTTTTTGGTACCTTCATTGTAAATGAAACAACACTCAACAAAATCTTGTTCTTGTAATTGATCACTTGACTCCTTCTCTGTGTCTTTATTTGTGTCCTTAACCTCTTGGTAGCAATCATCTGGCTTGTAATTACCGTTAATGTTAATATCATCTAGGTCATGTATGCTCTCATCTATTAAATCGTCCTCTTCGTCGATGTAGTTTTTTTCAATTTCTTTTTCTAAAGACGAGTCACTATCTTCTGAGGAATCTGACAAATTTCTTTTTCTAACATCTGCATTTGGCGTTTTCCTTGCCAGTTTAAACTTGTCCATATTTCTTTTCGAAGCTTGTTGTTTAATTTTCTTATTTGTTTCTGATGCTTTCCTGTCTTCATCTTCTTGCTTCTTTTTAAAATATTCGACAGAAGTTATAATTTCTGCACCTAGGCAAACTCTTTTTCTTTTTGGTTGAGTGTCACGTTTTGTATTATTTCCTGATAATAGTATTTGGGTTAGAATATTCTCAAATGATATATTTTGGTCATTAGCTTGTGAAGAAGTTTTTTCTTTATCAGAAATTTCGGAGTCTTGACATAAGGGTTCCACAGTTAACGTTTGCGATTCATTAGATGGACCAGGGATAGGTTCAAGAGTTAACGTAGAGGATGCTTCAAATGGACCAGCGATAGGATCAGCAGTAGGCTCGTCTTGTGCCTCATTGTCTGTGGTAGTAGGAATTTCTACAGAATTGTTCTTTTGATTCCTAAGGTCAGACTCCAAAAAAATATTTATCGGTAGTTGATTACGATCAGGGCCACCAGTTTCAGCGTTGTAGATTCCGGTAGCTCGAAAAGCGTTGATTATATTACTATTTGGCATGTTTTTATATTCTTTGTTAAGAATCTGAACAAAGTCACTCTTCGAAATTCTCCGTCTGGGATTCATCCTCTGCCATTTACAGAGCGCTTTGTCCCAACTACTTTTCATTCCTTTAAATACCGCTACATCTAGCGGTTGAAGTATATGTGTTGAGTGTGGTGGTAATTTCAAAATTGTAATATTGTTATCCATTGCGTCTTTGATGACATCAGAAGTGATATGGGAAACGTGACCGTCGACAATAAGGAGCACGGGGCGCTCAGAAGGAATGTTAGGAATAAAACATTTATTAAACCATTTTGCAAAAATGGCTGCAGTCATCCAGCCTCTATCTGATGCTGCAAAAGCAGTTTTATCTAAGGGATCGGATTTCTCAGGCATCATTGACTCTATGACATTCTTTCCTTTAAATATTGAAAGTAAAGGCAGTTTTTGCCCTGAAGCCGAACAACAAACTAAAACAGTTGTGTTTTCCCGACCACAAGACGAAATGGTTCTGGAACACTTAGAACCTATACTACCAAAAACTTTTGTCTTTGACGGGTCATTGCAAAAAGAGGTTTCGTCGCAATTATATATTAGGTGGGGTTTGCCCGTTAAATTTAAGTTCTCTACTGTTTTTTCGACTAAATCTATGAACCCGTATATTGTCCAGGGATTTTCTTGTTTTTTTCTAGCCGCCTCAACTCTTTGCGGTTTTTTCAAAGATAATATATTCCTGGTACAAAAATTCAAAAACCATTGGTCACCTGGTCTACTATCCTTAAACTTTGTGTTTAATTTATTCCTTTTAACGTAAATTTCCACAATGTCTAATACTTCTTCTCGAGACAGTCCGTATCCCCAGTTCTGCATTTGATTAAGGGTCCACGCAAGTTCAGTTTCAATTTCAGAACTCATGCAGAATACTCCTCCGCCATCTTTTCCTTCCTTAGCTACAACACCCTTTGGTCCCCTTGTTCCTTTTATATAATGACGAATTGTTGATTCTGGAACAGCATATCTTCGTGCAGCTGCGTAAATTGTTAGGTTGCTATTTTTAACATCAACTACAGCTTGATGTAGTGCATCTTTTGTATAAACCCCTCCATCTGCACCCTTTGTTGTCTTTCTTTGGTAGTTTCTTACCATACTGGATTGCTAAAATACAAAAAATGGATGTCAAACAAATATAGGGTAACTGAGGGGTTAACTTCCAGTTGCCCATGCATATTACGCCCAGTTACCCCTGGGAGCAATTTATTAGGGGCAACTGGAAGGTACACTTTGGTGACACTGTTTATATTCCAACACTTAAAATAACACAGACATTATGTTGAATAATCTCCAAATACATCACATATCCATTTAAATTCAAAAATTTTCAAATGTAATACTTACCAAGAGTAAAATACTTAGCGTGTGTAATATGTTGTACTATGACCATCTGAAGAACTTTCATAAAATAATATTTTCTGCGATAACAACAGACACGTGCTACTCGACACCGTTTGGTTTTTGTACTACTAGGTGAGGGCAACTGACAATTAAATGGCGGGAGATTCAACTTTATAAATGCAATGGAAATAAACATACATCCCAGTTACCCCATACGCCCAGTTACCCAACTAGACCTTACTCGTAATTATACGGTTTTGAAAAATGTGCTGTCATTGAATAAGGATGGCAAACCGCAACCGTTTTTAATCTAGTAGAGTCGGCATAAATGTACTTTATACAGGGTGTCCTAACGATTTGGTGGTGGAAGATTACGTCTATATTGTTGATTTAATAAAAAATCTTATAACAGATTACTGTAGTCAACAACAAGGAGCATCTTGTATATTTTTGTATATGCAGGGTGCCCCAGTTTCGAGTACTACACTAAACTTGTTTTTTTAATAGAACACTCTATATATTATTATACATTTGAATTCTCTGTTAAATGCAGAGAAAAATGATATAAGGTACTATGGGTCTACAACTAACGGTTCCTAAGTTATTGACATTTGTATGTAAAAAAATTAGTCAATTGAGTAGGCTCCTGTTCTACCATCTTGAAAGATATCGGAGTGAAATTTAGGGATTTGGCAAACTGTCTAGTTTTAACTTCTACATTCAGATTGCAAACTATTTTCCTTGCATATACAGGGTGGTCCATTCTTGTCAAAGTTATTTTTCTCATTTTTTTAAATGGCACTCCCTGTATTTTATTACAGATTTGAATAGCATTTTTTACAGACTTTCAATTGTTTTTGAATTATTTAGCGATAAAGTTGAAAATTGTAAACATTTTTTATTTTTTGTTGAATTTGTCACAATATAAAACAAAATATCCTAATTCGTAAAACTGTGAAGCTATAAGTTTATGGCACAATTCAACATTTTCCACTATAAAAGAGCAACGCTTAATAATTATTTACTCGTAGAACTGCATAACTATGAACTTTAACTTAAAACTTAACTTAAACTTTAAAATGGAAGTAAAGAACACAATGAATTACAAATCTTATATTAAATGTACAAAAATGTTTCCATTTGCAGCAGTGCACATTGTCAACCGCCTAGTGAAGGTTGCTTTGACATTTGAAGGGTGCTTCTTTGATTACTTCGAAAAACTTTAGTAATTCGAAGTTTCATATTGGCTTGTGTAGTAGGCAAATCCCTACACACCTCCTGTTTCACATATCCCCACAAAAAAAGTCTATGGGAATGAGATCGGGTGATCTCGCTGGCCAAACAATAGGACCACCGCGACCTATCCAGTGATCTTCGCGTAAAAACTGACGTACTCGATTATGGTAGTGCGGCGGGAATCCATCATGTCGGTAATACATAACTTGCCGGGTATGTAGATTTACATTTTCAAGCAACTGTGGCAAATCTTCTTGAAGGAATTGCAGATATCTTTCGTCTGTCAGGGAACCATAGAAAAAGAAACGTCCTATTACATCAGTATTGATAATACCACCCCACACATTCACAGTCCACTGTTGCTGCTAATCTACTTGTACCCAGTGTGGATTTTCAACGGAGTAATAGTGATTATTATGTTTATTAACCACTCCTATGCTATTAAAACTTGCGTCGTCGCTAAATAGCACAAAGTCAACAAAATTGGCTTGTTGGTTAATTTTGTCCAGAATATTATTCCAAAATGCGACACGAGTTACGAAATCTTGCGGTCGTAGGGTTTGATGCAAAAACAAATGGTTAGAGTGATATTTATGTTTGCTTATAATTCTTTGTATTGAACTTTTGCTCAGATCTACTTGTACTGCAATCTTAGGAACACTTACGTGAGGATTTTCTTCTAAATTTAATAAAACTGTCAACTCGTTTTCTTCGTTTGCAACTGTACGATTTTCTACATTTCTTTTTTTGTATATGACATTTCCTGTCTTTTAAAATCGTTTTCGAAGAAGTTGAAACGCTTCAGGTCCTGCATGTCTAGCTAAAGGGTACTTTTGTTTATAAATCCTGGATGCCAACATACAGTTCCTTTCATCTTGTTCCAAAACATAGATCATATTAATCAACTCTTCTTTTGAAAAATTAATCGCACACTAAGTAAATAACGAAGTCACTATCAGATAATTACCTGACAATTCTTCACGAATTATTTATAAGTGGCTTTCATTTGTTAAGTTGTTAAGAAACAGAAAAAGACAATCGTAGCCAAGCTACTGTTATTCATTGTGTTCTTTAATTCCATTTTATAGTTTATAGTTATGTAGTTCTGCGAGTAAATAATTATACAGAGTTGCTCTGTTATAGTGGAAAAAGTTGAATTGTGCCATAAACTTATAGCTTCACGGTTTTATAGCAATTAGCATTGTTTCATTTTTGTTTTTCTGTGAATTATATCTATTTTCAGCTTTATCACTAAATAATTCAAAAACACTTAGGAATGGGTAGCAAAAAGTGAGTAGATATTGAAAGCCCGTAAAAAATGCTATTCAAATCTGTTATAAAATACAGGTGTGCCATAAAAAAATAACATTGAGCAAAATAGACCACCCTGTATATGCAAAGAAAAGAGTCTGCAATCTGAATGTAGAAGTTAAAACTAGTCAGATTTGAAAAAAAAATCCCAAAATTTCACTCCGATATCTTTCAAGATGTCGGAACAGGATGACTAATTTTTTATATAGAAATGTCAATAACTTAGGAACCGTTGGTCGTAGACCGATAGTACCTTATATCATTTTGCTCAGGATTTAACAAAGAATTCAAATATATAAAAGTATATAGGCTGTTCCATTAAAAAAAACACAAGTTTAGTGTAGTACTCGAAAGTGGGACACCCTGTATACACAAAAATATTTTACAAGATGCTCCTCATTGTAATCTGCTAAAAGATTTCTTTATTAAATCAACAGTATAGGCGTAATATTCCACCCCCAAATCGTTGGGACTCCCTGTATACAGGGTGTTGCAGGAGGAAATATAATTACTTTAGTTTAATTTTAAGCCTACAAAATTATATTCTGAAACGCTTCGTTTAGGATGTACAAGGTGTAAAAGTTAAAAAAATTAATCACATTTTTTTTAATATCTCTTGATCGCCTCGAGATAATTTCACTAAATTTTGTATCCGGGGGTTTCTTGGGATGAGAAATTCAAATTCATTGACGATTTCGGTGTATCTTCTAGAGGGCGCCACAAGCGACCATTATGACAACCTTAAACCACTATACTTTTTTGTGCTACATTGTATGTCACTTTCGGTTGGAAAAATCTTTTTCCTCGCCTTTTTTGTTGAAAAAAGGTATACCTTATTGAAGTCGCTAGAACCAACGACGATACAAATAATTTAATAAAATTAACTTGAATACGGTAACAACAATAATACTAGAACAAAATAATAACACGATAACAACTTAACAATACCAAATTAACACTAATAAATTAATTCTCAAATATATCTCAAAAATACCACCACCAACCTCAATACATTTTTCAATTCTAGGAAAAATGTTACGTACAGTGTTATTGCGTAGATGTGGCCATTATACAACTGATCAACTCATCACGTGTATTTACTGTTTCACGATAAAAGTCTTGTTTCATCCATCCCCAAAGCCCATGATCCATAGGGGTTAGGTCCAGAGACCTAGCCGGCCAATTAATTGTCACGCCACGACCAATCCATCTGTCCCAAAATTGTTCATTTAGCAAATAGGTTACTTGTCGACTATATGGGATGGAGCACTGTCATGCTGAAATATCATCCTTAGTCGTTTGTTCAAGGGAACATCCTCTAATAACACTGGAAGATCATTCTGCAAAAACTCTAAATAGCTGGCCGCTGTTAGACGATCCGGTAATACAAATGTGCCCATCAATTGATGACTAATCACTCCACGCCAGATATTTACACTAAATCTATGTTGGAAATTTGTTTCAACAGTGGAATCTGGATTGTTATCGGACCAACGGTGATTGTTGTGCTGGTTATTGATACCATTCCCAGTAAAAGTGGCTTCGTCAGTAAAAAGTATCATTGGAACTAGTTGACGATTAGCAAAAGATTAATAAAAGTCCAATCTTTTAGTATCATCTCTTGGTTGAAGGTTTTCTACGGTTTGAATGAGGAAAGGAGACAATCCGTGTATGCGTAACGTATGCCATACTCTTACATAAGGAATGTTCATTTGTAAGGAAATCCTTCTTGTGCCTGTCGCTGGTCTTAGTTCTATTGAATCAAGAATATTTTCTGTTTCATTGGCATTTAGGTTATCTGCTCGTTCTGAATGATAATGACTACTCGGAAGGACACCGGTTTCACGTATTTTGTTAAATATTTTAGAAAACACTCTTGCGTCTAGGGCCGTTCTATTAGGAAATCACCTGCGATATTCTCTACGGGCAGCCTATGAATTTCCATTGGAAAAACCATAACAGAACAACACATCAGCATACTCACTATGGATAAAGATGCGTGAAATTTTTAATATTTGCATACCAATTTTTATGACACTCTTATTAAATGTCAACTATTTGATGTAAGTCTACTAGACGATTTCCTGTTGTTATTTTGTTGTAGTATTATTGTTGTTACGGTATTTAAGTTAATTTTATTAAATTATTTGTATCATCAACTTTAGATGCGTTTTTCTCGGAAACCGTTGATGCTAGCGACTTCAATAAGGTACACCTTTTTTAAACAGAAAAGGGCAAGGAAAAATATTTTTCTAACCGAAAGTGACATACTATGTGGTACAAAAAAGTTATAGTGGTTTTAGGGTATCATAATGGTCGCTTATGGCGCCCTCTCGAAGATACACCGAAATCGTCAATGAATTTGAATTTCTCGTTCCAAGAAACCTCCGAATACAAAATTTCGTGAAATTAGCTGGAGGCGATCGAGAGATATTAAAAAAAATTTGATTCATTTATTTAACTTTTACACCCTGTACATTTAAACGAAGCATTTCCGAACATAAGTTTATAGGCACTTTTTGCTTAAAATTAAACGTAGAATAACATACTAGAGTAACTACATTTTCTCCTGAAACACCCTATATATATATATATATATATATATATATATATATATATATATATATATATATATGTATATATATACAGGGTGCGGCATTAGTGCGTCGAAGTACGATATATCCGTTATTAAAGGAGATATCAAAAAAGTTATTTACAAAAATTATAGGCAACTTCAAACTTGACATTATAAAATTATTTTCGTATTTACAGGGTGTTTCATGTTACCAGGGTGAACCAAACATACTTTTTTTATAATGGGACACCATATATATTATTTCAAATTTAGATTAAGCTCATCTTGTTATAATAGAAATTTTTAAAAAAATCTCTTTCTGTTATTAAATTGAAAACATCTCAGAAATTAACGATTTTAGCTACAGAGGGTGCTTAATAAAAACGAAACAACATAAAGTGTATTTTTACTTTTTAAAATAAAATACAGGGTGATTCATTTGAAAAAATTGACAAAATCATGTGTTCGAATTTTAGCTCGCTCTATATTCAATTGGTGTAATAATAAAGAAATAGCACAACTGTAACACTGTATCAATGTCAAAAAGTTATGCCGGGAAAACATTATTGTTAGGTTGTTCTGTCTGGGGTATACAGGCCGTTGAAATGAGAATAATTTTCGTTTACAACCGACCATAACTTTTGAAATACCCTGTATAACGTAATGAAACCCTATATTGGAAGTATGGGGAGATGAGCTGAATCTGAATTTTAAATAATATACAGGGTTTCCCATTAAAAAAAAAAGTATTTTTGGTTCACCCTGGTAATATGTAACACCCTGTAAAGGGTGTTACCAGACAGAAAAAACTGTTGAACGTGTTAACAGAAACTTACAAGAAAATGGCATGTTTGACGAAAACTACAATTATTCATTTTGGAAGCTAATTTATTGTATTTTTAGGTACATTTAAACGGATAGCAGGTGGCGTGGGTCCCGCCAGAATTGTCCGTACTACCATTTTGGAGCAAGATATCTCACTTGAAGTAAATAACAGTCGTACATCATGTGTTAGAAAACTTGCGACCCAACATGATATTTTAAAAAACAGCGTGCACAGAATACTGTGAAAACAACTAATACTTCCGTACTATTTTCAAAAAGTACCGGGTGGGCCGATTTCGATGGGATTGCAGGGTATCTCGGTAACTATTACTGTTAGAGCAAAACTGTTCACGTAGCATTAGGCCAACTTTTTGAGACAAATTAAACAGCTAAACCAAAAATTTGCTATCTTTTCTCATTTTTGATGCAGGGACCAAAATTGAATTTTTCCAAGTTTCGATAGGGTTCCATATCTCATCTGTTGATAAAAATTCAGGAAAAAGTGTAAAGACATTTCTTGCGCAGTTTTTAGCGTAGAATCAAATGGAGTAGTCAATTTCTAAATTTGGTCACCAATAGTCGAGATGCCACATACTCTTAGTTTTTTTTTAACTGGAAACCATAGTTGGCTTTGACTTCATTAAAATCCTTATTTTATAAGCTTTTCAACAATATATAGTTTACAGAGGTTCTTTTAGAAAATTACGGAATTACAAGCGAATTTGTTAGTTTGCACTTTTGTAAGTAGGCGATGCAATAATTTAAAACAATGAAACACAGCAAATATGTCAAAGAAAAGATATAATTATTTAATTCTAAGAACAAGGTTACAAAAATAAACCAACTGTCAAACAAATGATAATATTACTTTTACATAAATTGTTCAAACTGGCTGCCATTTTGTCGAATGCATAACTGACATCGTCGTTGTAATGATGAAATTGCAGCTGATATTTGGAGCAGCTTAATTTTGTGAAAAGCAGCATGTAAATTGTTTTGTAATTCTGCCATAGTATTGTTTGTTTTTTTGTAAATTTCATTTTTTATGAAACCCCATAGAAAATAGTCCAAAGCTGTTAGATCAGGCGACCTTGGTGGCCATGGAATTGGTCCAAAGGTACCTAACCAACAGTTTGGAAATTTATCATTTAAATAATTTCTCACTACCATAGTATTGTGTGCCGGAGCACCATCTTGCAGGAAAAAAAAGAGCTACTCGTTCTGATAGAGGCAAATCATCCAAGAATTCGTCAAGCTCAATACGTAATAGTTCTAAATATCGATATGCGGTCAGATTTCCTTCAAAAATGCAATAGTGTAATTTATTCCCTTTTAAGCAACACCAAACATTAACTCCAAACCTGCCTTGATTACGCCTAGGTACCGCTACATGTCAATTTTCATTTGCGCAGTGATGATGATTGTGACGATTGAAAATACCAGCACTAGTTATATGAGCTTCATCTGTCCAAATTATATTTTGATGAAAATTAGGCATTGCAGTACATCTATCAATATACCATTGGCAAAATTGTAATCGTTTTTCAAGATCGTTTGGATAAAGGTATTGGTTTATATGAATCTTATAAGGTTTATATTTATAAAGTTTCAAAATTTTTAGCGATTTTGTTTTGGAAATACCAACATCTTGTTCAATTTCTCTACTAGAAGTATTTGGGTTGGTTTCAACACATGCTAAAACATTTAAGGCATCTTGTTCACGATTTGCTATATCGTAATGATTCGGACGTGGTCGGGTAAATGACCCTAAATTATTTAAATTACTTTGCAGCCTGCAATAACAAGAATAATCATGTTAGAAAATCGGCTTTAGAGTCTTTAACGTTTATTTACCTCTTATATATCTTTTTATTAGGCTGATGCCTTTCTGGGAAACTCTCCAAATATAAACGTTCCGCTTCTTCCGAATTTTCTCCACACTGAATGAATATTTTCAACATATCATACTTTTCATAATTTTCATAACAATTCATTTTAACTATCAACAATAAACTTGTGTTATCTGTGTATTAATGCACAACTGAAGTTTTCACTTTGTTTTGACATATTTGCTGTGTTTCAAAAGTTCAAACTAACAAATTCGCTTGTAATTCCGTAATTTTCTTAAAGAACCTCTATAAACTATAGATTGTTGAAAAGCTTATAAAATAAGGATTTTAATGAAGTCAAAGCCAACTATGATTTCCATTAAAAAAAAAACTAAGTTTATGTGGCATCTCGACTACTGGTGACCAAATTTAAAAATTGACTACTCCATTTGATTCTACGCTAAAAACTGAATTTTTATCAACAGATTAGATATGGAATCCTATCGAAATTTGCAAAAATTCAATTTTGGTCCCTGCATCAAAAATGAAAAAGATAGCAAATTTTTGTTTTCGCTGTTTAATTTGTCCCAAAAACTTGGCCTAATGCTACGTGAACAGTTTTGCTCTAACAGTAATAGTTACCGAGATACCCTGCAATCCCATCGAAATCGGTCCACCCTGTACAGGGTTTAAATCCAGAAAATTATCCAGCACGCCTTCAATATGCGCACTGGTTTTAGAAAAACAGAATCCAGATTTCATTTCATTAGTACTGTTTACTGATGAAGCTGGATTTTCGAGAAATGACATAATAAACTCACATAATTTACATTTATGGACCGATGAAAATCCACCAGATATAATTCAGACTAGGTATCAGCAAAGATTCACATGTGTGGGCTGAAATAATTGGAAAACACTTAATTGGTACATTTATAATTCATGGCCATTTAAATGAACAAACGTGTCTGGATTTTCTTCAGAATATTTTAAATTTATTATTAGATGACATTCCTTTGCAAACTAGAAGTAATATTCGTACGTGCACGATAAGGCTCCACTCCATTTTAGTGTACGTAGTCACTTAAACGTTGAGTACCCCGAAAAGTGGATTGGAAGAGTAGGTTCAATTTCGTGGCCCCCGCGTACTCCAGAATTAAACTGGATTCAGTCTGCTGGGGTTGCCTCAAAAGTTTGATATATGCAACACCCGTACAAACGAGGAATGAATTATTAGATATAATTCATTTCCATTGCGATGCTATCAGGAACAATCCAGGAATGTTGTTTCAAGCACAGTGCAATATTATACGTATGCTCTAACAATGTGTGCAGGTAGGAGATGCACATTTTGAGCATTTACTATAAAGTTATAGTTTTAAGTTCGTAATCCCGTAAAATCAATGACATTGAGCATTAACTGGAGGGTTAAAGTTATTATTTCTAATTTCGCAAAATTGTTATTTTTTATATCAATAACATTAAACATTTACTTATGTATGAAAATGTAAACTTTCACCATTAACACTCATAATAAGATACTTATCTTTTTTGGGATTTTTTAATGGTGTACTTTAAATTATACAATCTAAACGTTTCGATAACACTTACATGTTTATGTTTTAATTTTTCAAATTTGACAAAATTGTTTACTACATCTTTAACAATTTTTAACAAACATTACTACTGACGAAGATAACTGTAAGTGTTATCGAAACGTTTAGATTGTATGATTTAAAGTACACCATTAAAAAATCCCAAAAAAGATAAGTATTTTATTATTTACTTATGTGTTTTCTCGTTTCTAGTTTTTAATTCCGTAACGTTGTTATTTTTGAATCATAACCCCTAAGGCATACAAGTAAAGAAAGATTACTTGATAATACATACTTTTGACACATTTTTTTCCAAATTAATACTACGATGTAATTTCCTAAAGAATGTTTGGTGCCTATGACGAATAAATGACAGCGGCCAACTTGGTAAAAATACATTTTATAAATAATGTGTAAGTTGCATGTGCTTTTCAGTGTCTTACAAAATTACATATTTCTAGGCAGCCACTGATTTTATCGAATTTAAGAAAGAACGCCATTTTTTTAGGAAAATAGTTTGGGAAATAAACTGACAGTTACTTTAAGTTTGTTGCTTTATCCCTGTAAAAGTTTTGACCCTTTAACCAGTGAGCTAAGTGTAATCTTCTACAACATCGGCATACCTAATGATGCTGCGAAAATAAATGCATTGATATGATTGACAATCCACCAAATTTTCATTAAATTCTAAAACATTGTTTTAGAGTTGTGAATAAAATTATGTTTTTAATTTCCAACTTATCACCCCTATAACTCTGCAAAGAAATGCCAGAGAAAAAAGTTATATGAAGTAGTGGCATTATTTCAACACCACCCACTCAATCCCACGCTTTGGTCTTTCATTCCTAAGACATCCTGTATGTACGAGTATATACTTATATCGTAGCAGCTTTTTTCCAAAAAGAAAAATGCTTAAACATATGTACCGCCGAGCCTAAACAGATTGTTCTAAAGATAAAAGCTTTCTTCGAAGTGGAAAAAAAATGTCGTAAATGCAATTATTCTTAATCAAGTTACAACGCATACTGCGGAATGCTTGGGGATTAGTGAAAGAAGTGTTGTTAGGAAAATAATTGAAGACGGGGCAAGTAGTATTAGTACAGTGTCAGGAGCGAGGCCAAGAAGTGGTAGACCGAAAGTATATATGGATGATTTTCTAAACGGCGTTATACAAAGAAAAATATTAAATTTTTATATGAAAAAAAGGTGACTAACTGTAGTTGAGCTGCATCCAAGATTGATAGACGAATGTCCGAATTTTCCACAAGTATGTACCACCACTTTAAAAAGGTGGGTAAAAGAAATGAGTTTTACGTAAAAAAAATTTGATAACTGAGCGGAATATGAAAATGTAAACTTTCACCATTAACACTCATAATAAAATACTTATCTTTTTTGGGGTTTTTAATGGTGTATTTTAAATTATACAATCTAAACGTTTCGATAACACTTACAGTTATCTTCGTCAGTAGTAATATTTGTTAAAAATTGTTAAAGATATAAACAATTTTGTCAAAGTTGAAAAATTAAAACATAAACATAAACCTATTTGTTCAACTTTGACAAAATTGTTTACATCTTTAACAATGTTTAACAAATATTACTACGACAAACTGTATATACAATATTAATTAACCATTAAACAAGAATATTTATATTCGATTAAAAGGTTGGAAAAAAAGGTTCGGCTGATTACCATGACGAAATGAATAAACAGCATTATGAAGAATGGTTACGATATGTGTTGGGGAGTGATCTCCGATAAATCGGTGATTGTGCTGGATCAAGCAGCATACCATACAATGATATAAATCCAGATTTTAGAAATCCAACAACCTGGAGAAAACAAAATATAATTGAATGGTTGAACGAACGAAAAGTTTCGTTACCAAAGCATTTCAATTCAGTTAACTAAATGACGAGGGCTTCACTTTTGGATTTATCTCGTATGTGCAACTATAAAAAAACAGTATTTGAAAAAGTGGTCAAACGATGGCGAGGAGACAGTGTTAAAATGTTATGGTTTCTAGTAGCTTACTGTGAAATTAATACCAATTGAAATGATATGGACTTATGTCAAAAATAGAGTTGCAAAGTAAAACACAACGTTCAAAATAAAGAACGTTTTGGAACTTTGCAAGTTAACATTAAAAACTGTGCCAAATATTATTTGGAGTAATTATTTCCATCATGCTATGAAAGTCGAAGAAATGTACACAGAAAAGGAAAATTTAGTGGACGTCGCATGGAACAGTAAATAATTTAGGCGACGACAATGATGATGATGATAACGATTTTTAGGACATTGAGGAAGGTGGAAAAAAGATAGCGATGATTGTATATAAATGTATTTATTATGTAATTTGAAAAAAATGGCTTCCAAGATCTAGAAATTTCGCCTTTTATTGCAATTTTAATATTTCATTCCTACTTAAAAATGTATACATTAATACATGAAACCATTTTGCCGCACTACATAAATTGCGATTTCTCAATATAGGCGACACAAGGTTGCGCGTTGAATTCTCTTTCCCTGTTACTTATGCGAGCAGTTAGCTGTTATTCGTGTTACGAAATATCTATTCTATCCCTTGGTTAGCAAATATATATATATATATATATATATATATATATATAATGCGATGGTTATAAATAGGTATAATAGAGGGGGTAGTGTTATCGAGCTTAAATAATATATAGTATGTGAGTTCATATAAAATCCAAGACGTTATGCACTTCGTTATGAGAAAATATAGTATACGAGTACAAAAGTATGATTGTGATACAACAAAACAGGCTTTATGGGGTTTCCACAATGGTGTTATATTCATAAAAGGAATGAGCTATAGCAGTAGCATGTAAAAAAGGTCATCACGATACATATTAGTGTGTACGTTCAGTTTCGTTTAAGTTAACTAAGAAATTTCACATTTAAATCAATTTAATTAAGAATTTGAATACATAACAGATACTGATTACATGAAGTACAATAATTCTAATCTGTAGAACATGTATAGTAATAGGTACAATGCATAAAACTCTGCGAACAATAAAAAGGGTTATGGTACGAAGACAGTATTTTGGTAATTCACAAACTAAGTGTTGCAAAATTGCATAAGAAGTTATAGTGACTTAGAAACATAGCGAAGAGCTTGAACAACATTTGTGCAATGTGATATTTACAATATAAATACAATTTATGTGCAAAAACTTACTAAATATGCTAACATTGTGAAAGTGTCAAAAGACAAAATGAGGAACTATGGAGTACAGAAAAACAGTGTTGGTTTTTGAGACATATTTAGGAACATATTATATAAACATTACAAGCGATATAGACGTTTAAAAAGCAAGTTAAAATTAAATTATAGAAAGTTAGGTTAAGTACAATAGTTAAGAATTTTTCGAATTTATAGTTTATATAGGATAAAGTAAGTTTAGAATAAATTATAAAAGCATATAATAATAGGTTTCCCTCATTTTCACATAGAATTGAGCATTAAATATGTAATTTAAACATAAATTTAGAAAAATTGGGTTATGTACCCAAATTTAAGCTATTGAATTAGAAATTTTGTTAAAACTAAGAAAAATCAATAGAAATAAGTGTATTCTTATACAGTTTTTCATGCAGAAGCTGAATATGTCTTCAGTTTAGTTGTAAAATATAAAATTTGTTAGATTTTAGTAATTTTAGGTATTAAATTGTCAAAATGTAAATTCATTAAGCGAAGTATAGCATATGAGATGTCTATTTATGCAAAATTTTACCCTGATTTCAAAAATGTATTTAAAAAGCAAATCGGAATTGATTTGACAAAGTTATGGCATAATTTATGTTTTAATTAAATTAATTTTTTTGTTTAGACCAAGCAAATGCCAGAATCTTTTGTATGTAATGTAAAAAAAATTGAAAGCTTTGGTATCCATGAGAAAAGTGTATAAGGAATTGCTCCTGATTTGTCACTCTCTTACACCTCTTACTTTTTTATAATTTTAATTTTGTGTGACTAAAAGGTCATAGTGCTTATAGTGCATTAGTTATATGTAAGTTAAAAATTGTCGTTAACATTATCGGAAGTGCACCGCGATCAACGTAGAGTTTGAGGTTTCAGAAACAATCGATATAACAAATAACAAATCTTAAAACTTAGGTTACCGGTTATAATTTTCGACATTATTGTATTGTTTCAATTCGAAATCTTGTATCAACATCGGTTGATGTGCATTTTTTTTATATAAATAAAATTTCTTCTGATGTCTTGGATGTGATGTTTATTTTTTTCGAAAGTGATGGAGGTTAAAAATAAAAGTAACTTCAAATCGGCATCTAAAATAAAAGTGAGAGTAAATATAAAACTTTATGAAAGAATAAAAATAATTCTAATCCGATAATTTAATAAATATTTAAAACATATTTAAATATTCAAAGCAAATAAAAGTGCTACTACAAAAGTATATGAGCATATTACCTAAGTGCAACATATTTACCAAAAAGAAGATTCATCACAAGTTAGTGCCGCTGGATGAATTTATGGAAATTAAGCAGTACCATTAACAACAGGAAGGCAGTATCATCGTGAGATGGAAAGAAGTTTTACATCCAATGGTAATATGGAACAAGCTTGAAGTGACCATTTATTGGAGATTACAACAACACAAGTGAGTTTATTTTGCTATCATAACCCATCATATTGCATTGATTATTTCTTTTAAGGTCCTGTATTTATGTTTTGTTTTCTGAATTTGTATATGTTTATTGTGCAACGACGTGTATCAATATCTAGAAAGGTAATAAACAGTTGTAACCATACATATTTTAATTTTAAAATAAGGAAAATCAAAATTGTACTCGCTAAGTATTAGATCGTTGGTGAAATTTTTGACAGGCAGCACATATTTTAATTGAGCAATGACGCAACGCATGCGTACATTTTGCCAATTCCATAGAAGCCTGTTACACGGTGAAACAAATTATTGCAAATTACTCTTAAATTATTAACATGAACATTTCCGGGTGTGAAAAAAAAACTTTTATGACTTTGCCAACGAAATTCAAATATTAGAACCCTATCCCCAAGTATATACTATTATAATAAAAAAAAATTATTAAAATAATTATAATTAAATAGTTTAGTTATATATATATATATATATATATATATATATATATATATATATATAATGAAACAGTCGATCTTTCCGTATTTATTGGTTTTAATGTAATCCTGTAAAAATATTGCGTATAACACTTAGAGTAAGGGAGTTAACAAACGTAGCATTTTTCCTTTATTGCCCTGTTTTTAAATAATAAAAAGTAGTGCATCAACCTCTAAGCAAAGGTGTATTTTGGCATATACCTAAAAATGAAGGCAACCCATTAATTAGCGTTTTAATTATTAATTCATAAAGATTGGTCTTCTGCGAAGAGTCGTGAAAAATGGTGTTTTCTCGAATATATTTCGCTCTAGTACTTAGTAACAAAATGTAACAAAAAGTATCAAATTAAGTTCACATACACAGAAATAAATATCGATTATAATGCAAGGTGTTTGATTACAATCGGGCTAACAGTCTTCGAAATATAAACGTTTAAAGTCAGATGACTAAACTTTTTACTTTGATAGTAGTTTTGTCGAAAAATCGTCTAGTTTTGCTCACTTAACAATATGTAAAATTATAAAGCAGTTTGTTAAATCCTAATAAAAGTTCGACTGTATATACAAGGTGTCCCAGTATTTTTGAAAATACGGCGATCCTAGAGTGCTGATATAAAAATAAGACATTTTAGCTAAAAATGATTTATGAAACTTTGTAACGATTTCATTCCAC